>CM062266.1:33790635-34028135 GCA_031216635.1 Dissostichus eleginoides | reverse complement strand
TATGTATTTAAAAAGAGAGGATGGTTAAGAGAAGAGAGATGAACGAAGGTAAGAGAGGAGATGATGGATTGATATCAAAGAGGAAGAGAGGAAATAGAAGGAGCAAAGGGCAACGAGAGAGAAAAACAAAAACAGGGAAAATGTAGAGAGGGAGGAGAAAAATGAAATGTAAGTGTAAGAGGAGACAGGATGAATATATGATATGAGGAAGAAATGCTGCTACAGCACAGGATAACACAGTTGGACGGTCAGTGTGTGTGCGCGTGTGTGTGTGTGTGTGTGTGTGTGTGTGTGTGTGTGTGTGTGTGTGTGTGTGTGTGTGTGTGTGTGTGTGTGTGGTCCTCTCAGGTAGTCCTCTTCTCTGCAGGTATCTAAAGCTGCTGCCCTCTGCTGCTGTCACATGGATCCAACATGTCACGCTAATGTCAAATCATTATAATGAAACTAGGGACACAACATGAGGACAAAATAATAAAAACCCTCAAAATTGCTTAAATAAAACAGAATAAGGTAAGGGTTGTGCAATCATTTAAATGTGTTTAATTACTTCTCTAAGTCTTGCTTCCTTTGTTGTATAAGGTCTTTAGTCCAGTTAATGTGAACCACTTTGTTACTCTGTTTGAAAGGCACTATACAGTATCAATAACGTTTATCATAATTACACAGTTATGTCTAAATTGATCATTAAAAGCATAGTCAAAACTCAAGTTTGCAGTTTTGTTTTTAAATCACACTTGATATGACTTTTTACCTTAAAATCCACCAAATCCTTGAATTTGAGAGCCTGTCTGTTTCTAAATTATTCTCATAAATATTTTGGTTTTAATATCACTGTTAGTTAAACCGTTGCACAGAAGACCTTAGCAACCACAGTAAAGAAAATACACCTACAACTGAGAATCCAATTTCAAGCAATGTCCAGTTAGCCTGCAATCATGACAATTAAACGTTTAAAAGCAATATTTTTTCTTCTCTAAACAATTGGTGTCTTCTTAACATTTCTATCAATGCCTAACATCTTACCTCACCTAAAGGAACCTTTAAGGGATTTTGTGCAACACCTTTACATAAGCCCTCAGCTAAGCAGGGTTTTGTCTAAACCGGGTAACGGGGCGCTGCGCCCTCAAACCAACATGCAGATTTCCCCCGTAAAATGTTAAAGTGATGCCAGAAAACAATATTTCTATATGTTTTAGCCCTAAGAGTCACAGTGAAGGAGGAACTGAAGGAGTTTTGTGCTGCTGGATAAGGAAAACTGTAAGGATGTCTGAGAGAAACATGACTTTGTTCATGACCTCGACAAGGGCCCGTACAAAACAATCAATAAATCCATCAATATGTTCAGTAGTGTTATCGATACACTGACACCAAGACAGTCTGAGGGTTTTAGAGCCCTCAAGCTGTCCCTCATGCTCAGATATCGACTTTTATTTCAGTATGTATATGATCATTTGAATCGACGATGCACCTGCAGTACAAACGCTGCGGGAAATGCTTCAAAACGTGGATAAAAAAAGGTGTTTTTCTGCCACAACACCCTGCAACTATCGCTCCCATACGTTTGATGCAAACACGCACAAATCATAACTGGGGTTGTGAATATAAACACATTCATTGTTGTTTTTTCCCTTAAAGAAATATCGCTATTTCAACCACAACAGCTCATTAATACAGAATGTGAGTGTGTGTTCTATAACAGCACACGTTAACAACAATATGTGCAATGCATTATTATTTTATTTGTTTCTGTTTGTCAGTATCAACTCTGCAAACAGTTTATTAGTGCGAGATACATCTCTGTTTGTTTCCCCGCGTCTGCTTTAATGAACCTATTTCCCCTCGAAGATTAAACACATTTCCTCCCGTGTTTTCCCTCAATGTTTCTCTCACAGAAAAAAAGACATCCGCTGAATTAATTGTCAATATTTTGTGTCTGTTTTTATTTGCCAAATTGGACGTTGTGTTTATATTTACCCAGTTTGAAGACGAGCATGTCAGATATTCTGGGCATGATCAATCGCCCGAGTTTGTGTGTGTGTGTGTGTGTGTGTGTGTGTGTGTGTGTGTGTGTGTGTTATTCTTTTGTGTGTGGGAGGCTTTATTGGAGTTGGGGGGTTGGGGAAAGGCTATGATTTTATCCTCCTTTAAAGAGGAGAGGAGAGGGGGGAAGGGGTAAAGATGGCGATGTAGAAAGGTTGAAAGGGGGGGGGGGGTTTGCAGAGGTGGAGGTGGGGTGGTTTTACAGAGATGCTGCTGCAGCTTTCACTATAGAAATGTGTGTGTGTGTGTGTGTGTGTGTGTGTGTGTGTGTGTGTGTGTGTGTGTGTGTGTTGTGGGGGAGGAGGGAGTGTCAAAGCCGATGGGGGTATATATTATGTTTTATGGTTTCGAGGGGACGCATAAATCACTGTTTCATTAAACGGCTGCAGTCTCAGAGCGCTGCCCCCCCATCTTTCTTTCTCTCCATCATCTCCTCCTTCCTTTCCTGCTTTCGTCTCCTTTCCCTCCCCCCCACTATCCTCCCTTTCCTCCCAAGCTGCCATCTCCCATCGACTCATGGCGGACGTCAGACAGCGGCGACAACGCGGTCAAAGGTCAGCGCAACGACAACAAGAAGCACCGGGGTCAAGGTTGAGGAAGAAAGAAAAACAATGGAGGAGAAACAGCTCTTTATTTAAATAAATAGGAAAGAGAAGCACTAACTGTCGTCACGCGAGACAACACGAACACGAACAGAATCGGATTTTCTTTTTCCTGTAAAATTCCCATGAAGTTTTTTGGCAAATGAAAAACAAAGTCTCTACGGTCTACAGATGATACGTGACAACATCCTCTTCAACATATAAAAATACTATGACAAAATCAAATAAGCATATAATATATATTACAATCTGTTAGGCTGTTACTGTGCGAAGCAGTTTTAATAATAATAATAAAAGCTACATTAGTTTATTTATCACAAGCTCTAAAAAAACAACAAATAAAAACATGTTAAAATGTAAATATTACGCACTTTTATTTTTAGTTTCACATCCATATAAATAACATGTCATATAAAAGCTACTTTCTCCGTGATGCGTTCACTGGCTCTTCTGACAAATCGGAAAGGAAGCGTTTGATCGGGACAGACGCCGCATCGTCGTATAATGAAGCTCTTTATCAGGGACAGCGTCTTACACACACACACACACACAGACACACACACACAGACACACACACACACACACACAGACACACACACACACACACAGACACACCACACACGCACACACACACCACAGACATACACACACACAGACACACACACACACACACACACACAGACACACCACACACAGACACACACAGACACGCACACACACACACGCACACACACAGACACACACACACACACACACAGACACACAGACACACACACACACAGACACACCACACACACACAGACAGACACACACACAGACACACACACACACACACACACAGACACACACACACAGACACACACAGACACGCACACACACACACGCA
Source organism: Dissostichus eleginoides (assembly GCA_031216635.1). NCBI lineage: Eukaryota > Metazoa > Chordata > Actinopteri > Perciformes > Nototheniidae > Dissostichus > Dissostichus eleginoides. Next base: position 34,024,607 of record CM062266.1, on the reverse strand, counting down.
CGCACGCACACACACACACACACACACACACACAGACACACACACCAATGTCCTTCTATACTTGTGAGGACCATAATTCACACACTGCGCAGACCCTAAATATGATATGTTTAAAAGCCAAATCAAGACCCACCGTTTAGATTGAATTGACTTTTAATGACATGGTATTTCTATACGTTGTATTCAGTCCTGTGTTTCTAAATGTATGTTGGTATAACGTTCTTATATATAATCACAAAGATATGTGTCGCTCTCTTTATGGACTTTTATCGAGAGGGGATCCAAAGTCCATAAAAGGATTGGTGTTGTTTTCTAATTATAATATCCTGTGTTTTGTGTGTGAAGCACTTTAAGTCACCTTGTGTGTATGGGAAGTGCTATAAAGGAGGTTTAAATAAGTGATCGATTGATAAATGATTTGAAAGTCACGCTGTTTTTATATTTATACCAATGTCTGGACGTTACATTGAGAAATATAAAAGTGAAAAAATGGTTAAAATCAGTAATAAAAAGTCAAATAAACAAAGATAAGCAATCTAACAAGTCCTTTGCTAAAGACTCTTGATATTTGAACTCTTTAAAAGCGTTGTACTACACACTATTGTGCAGGATTGAGATGTTGATATGCAGACATAGTTTAATTCTAATATATAAACAATTAAAATAAGTTTAAACCCTAAAGCAGACCCTTCAAGAAGCCAGAAACGGACAAAAATCCCCTCCTTTTAAATGTTTGGAAACTCTGGTCCTCACAAAGATAGAAGAATGGACACACACACACACACACACACACACACTCTCCAAGCCCCCCTCCTTGTCTGGTGAGCAGCGATGGGAATGACCCTCCGCTGGCACCGATGAACCCTGTGACCTTTGACCTCCATGCTGTGTGTGTGTAATTGACCCCTTCGTTCACATTAGGGTCATTATTTTGAACTCAATGACCTGTGTTTATTAAAAAGACAACTATATTTGGATAAAATATCAGTGTTTTCTGTCTGGATGTAGGAAGAGACTTTGAAACTAGATAATCAGAATCAGATCAGAAATCATTTTTCAGTGTATCCTCATTTCACATTTTCTTGTGAGGCTGATGACAGGTTCAGGATATTAGTAATTGTTAGATCAGCACATGAAGCGTGTTATTGTACATTTCCCATCAGTCACTGCTTCGATCACCTGGTGAACTAGACGCGTTGTGACTGCAGCAAACGTTATAATGTTTGATTTCACCTTCATCAATCGGTCAGTTATGCACATGACGTCCGACAGGGGATATATTTACATTTCTGACAAATATCAAGTCATTTTTAACAATTCTGACTGAGAGACTTTTTATTTGAGTCTCTGGCGTAGATTAGTAACTTTATTTCTTGGGATTAAGAGCAGCACTTAGCCACTCACTGGAAACACAAACAAGAAGGCATATGGAGGCTTTCACACACACAAGTTGAGCTTTCACACACACACGAGTATTGAAGTTGAGCTTTGACACACACACGAGTATTGAAGTTGAGCTTTCACACACACGTATTGAAGTTGAGCTTTGAAACACACACGAGTATTGAAGTTGAGCTTTGACACACACACAAGTATTGAAGTTGAGCTTTCACACACACACACGAGTATTGAAGTTGAGCTTTGACACACACACGAGTATTGAAGTTGAGCTTTGACACACACACGAGTATTGAAATTGAGCTTTCACACACACACGTGTTGAAGTTGAGCTTTCACACACACGTATTGAAGTTGAGCTTTCACACACACACGAGTATAGAAGTTGAGCTTTCACACACACGTATTGAAGTTGAGCTTTGACACACACACACGAGTATAGAAGTTGAGCTTTCACACACACAAGTATTGAAGTTGAGCTTTCACACACACAAGTATTGAAGTTGAGCTTTCACACACAAGTATTGAAGTTGAGCTTTCACACACACAAGTATAGAAGTTGAGCTTTCACACACACGTATTGAAGTTGAGCTTTCACACACGAGTATAGAAGTTGAGCTTTCACACACACGTATTGAAGTTGAGCTTTCACACACGAGTATAGAAGTTGAGCTTTCACACACACAAGTATTGAAGTTGAGCTTTCACACACACACGTATTGAAGTTGAGCTTTCACACACACAAGTATTGAAGTTGAGCTTTCACACACTGGAGTATTGAAGTTGAGCTTTCACACACACGAGTATTAAGTAACGATGATCAGGAGTTAGGTAGTTAGAGCAGGTTCTCCTGGAGGAAGATGAGGTGGCCTCGTTGAATTCGAGAAGAGGGAAGAAGAACTGTCTTATGTTACAAAACTGCGCGATAAAAACACACGAAACAAACACCAACATGTCCGTTTATCAGTGATCGAATCCCTACAGTGTGTGTACCTCTTCAGCTTGTGAGTGAGTGTGTGTGTTGTTACATCCACTACACACACTCCTTGCAGCCACACTCCACAGGCTTCTCCACGTCCTGCGTAAATGAGGTGCCGTCGTCGCACTCGAAGGTCAACCTGCGGCGCCGGACCCTCAGAGGGGCACAGCAGGAGTGGGCGGCGGTCATGGAGCCGGCCTGGCAGCGACCTCGACAATCGACCCAGGAGAAAGGCTTGGAGGTCTGGCAGAGGACGAGACCTCGCTGCAGGCGGTGGACGTCTCTAACCGGCTCCCCACGACACAGGGTCTCTGTGAGAGGAGGAGGGGAACAAATGACATTCAAGCTACTTAGCAAAGATTTAAGATCAAAAGATTTACTGTCATATGTGCAGATGCTACAGTTTAGATCAGGGGAGTCAAACTCAATTTCATCGCGGGCCACATCAGCATTATGCTTGCACTCAAAGGGCTGGTTGTAACTTTAAAGGTCCCCTATGATACTGTTTTTCATCAATATATTACAGGTCTCAGATATATACAGAACCTGTCTCTGATTGGCTGAAACACCAAACAGATCATTGCAGCATCCCATAATCCCCTCTGTTTCAGCCCTGTTTCCAAAGTGCTGATTCTCTGTCTGTTACTTAGATGAAAATAAGGAGCCCCCCCACGCCCTCTGAGAGAGATTTGGTTAAAAAGAACACAATGGTGCTCTAGGAGGAGATTCAGGTGATAGGGTGGGGGGGGGGGTTACCTTGGTTGGTGATTGGCTAATGGTTACACAAGCCAAAAAATCGTTATGACATCATAAATTGGCCAAAATCTGATCAGCTCATTTTCAGACAGGTTTTTATAGAAATGGATCAGGACAAAAAGAGAGAGAATCTTTGTTCCTGAAACTTTCAGAGTCTCTTTACACAGAGGGGACACATGTTGATGTAGAAGAGACATGAAGAAGAGGGGACACATGTTGATGTAGAAGAGACATGAAGAAAAGGGGACACATGCTGGTGTAGAAGAGACATGAAGAAGAGGGGACACATGTTGATGTAGAAGAGACATGAAGAAGAGGGGACACATGTTGATGTAGAAGAGACATGAAGAAGAGGGGACACATGTTGATGTAGAAGAGACATGAAGAAGAGGGGACACATGTTGATGTAGAAGAGACATGAAAAAGAGGGGACACATGTTGATGTAGAAGAGACATGAAAAAGAGGGGACAGATGTTGATGTAGAAAGACATGAACAAGTGGATTTTGCACAATATGTGACCTTTAAGATTCAAAGGATTTATTCTAGGGATGTTAAGATTCACCGATTCGCATCGGTGCACCGGCATAAACGTTCGAGATGCGAGTGCACCGGTTGAAAGAGTGCACATCGACTACAGTTTGGGTTGAACTCGCGATGCATCGATTGTAGCGTCTTTGCATCGGTAAAAAAACCGATTCATTCATATAATATCCTCTCATCCTGTCAGCACTCAGTAGAGACGATCTTTGATCTTTGCTTCGCACTACGGAGGCCGAGAGTCTCAGTTATCAACACACATGGAAGTCGAGGAGAAAGAGAAACACAGCGCACCGAAAAATACCTACAAATCAAACGTTTGGCAACACTTCGGATTTTTCAAGAAAGACGGTCAACTTGAAAAATCGCTCGCAAATTGTAAACGATGCCGCGCCGCTTTAAAGTACACAAGCAGTACGAGGAACTTAGCGACGCACATAAAGAGGCGACATGGGGTCTGCGGCTGAAAAGAGAAACCTGAAAGTTAGACATGAGTTAAATCACTCAGTGAGGTGTTCTGTCAGAGAGAGTGGTGTTTAGTTTAACAGCCTGTGGCCAATAATAGTTTAAATGTCTTCCTTACTGTAAGCAGTTATGAAAGACCTGTTTGTGAAAGGTTATTTGTATTCTTTATTGTTCATATAGAAACCACTGCTTTCTGCTCACTGGTGAGTTAGCCTATGAATGAGTGTTAAGCACATCAGGCTGCAGTTGTATGGGCATTGCTCTATGGTAGTTGTTATTTGCACATTGTTAATCATGGGCAATGCATCCTTAAATTGTTTAACTGTGAGGTGTTATAACATTGTACTGTAGCCACGCTGGAGACTTTTTTAAGGTAAAAGAAACAGCATGATAGGATGCGCAGTACTAGTAGAGAGAACCAAACATGTAAAGCACTTTTTTGTTAATGTATGATTTGCTGCATATAAGGAATAAAACCAAAATCCACTGTCGTACCATATTGAAGTATCATTATTTTGCATCATGTTGAATCAAATCGTATCGAACTGTATCGCAACAGGGGTGAATCGTATCGTATCGCCTGGTGTTTCAAATGTATCGTTAATGTATCGTATCGTTGGCAACGTATCGAGATGCGCATCGGCCTCAGTGATGGAGATGCACTTCCCTAATTTATTGTCATACGCACAGATGCTACAGTGTAGACTCTGTAGAGAGATAGCAATGAAAAACGTAAATCCCGAGCTCCTCCAACAATGCAACATAATTGATTGATTAACAAAACATAGAATAATTAATATATATTTATATTTTAGAGTTGGACGAGATCATATTTTTAAACAATGTAGTGGACGTTAGTGGAAGACAACTGGTGCTCGTTTTTGCAGAAGTTTTGTCCACGTTTTTTCTACTTTCTTTTGTGCTCCGCAGGTTGTGAAAGACTCTGCGATCCGACATGTTGAGCGTCTGAATACACGTCTGTGAATCAGCCGTTGCTCCTCACCGATATCACAGCTCTCTCCCGTGAATCCCTCCTCACAGTCACAGCGGTACGTCTGAGCGTCCACCGCCACACACACACCCTTCACACACCTGAGGAAACAAATGCAGCGAGAAAGATGAGAAGACATGGAGGACAAATCAACAGAACATTTATATATTTGTCACATTAAAGGGATACTGTAAAACACATGAACTCTCCCTTTAACTCCACAAAGCCTCCCATTTGATCTTAGAACGGCAACCTCAATTAAAAGTAAATTAAAGACCTATCTTTTTAATTTGGCTTATACTTTTTAGTAGTATCACTGTTTAATTGTTTTAACATATTTGAATTATGTTCCTCATTTGTTATTGTCTGTAAAGCACTTTGGGCTGCGTCAAGCATGAAAGGGGCTACATAAATAAAGTGTATTATTATTATTATTTAAATAAAAACATTAAATGAAACATCACTCACTTGCTGCCTTCACACGGGTTGACACCGGTTGCCATGGTGACAGTCTCCGCTGCAGTAAGGTCCGCTGTGATTGGCTGATCACAGAGTGGTCCCGTCCAGCCTGGCTGGCAGTGACACTGGGGACCCTGAGAAAAAAAAACATGTTTACTTACTTATTATATTTAAGTGTTCTTTAACTCAGCAAATGTCTGGACACATTATCAATCATTAAAGATGTATACATACAAAATACATGTTGTACTTTACTTTTAAGTACTTTTCTCAGTGCAGGATTTGACCTTTAATGGAGTTTTTTTTAACTATGTAGGATTAGTACTTTTACTTAAGTTGCGGATATAAATACTTCCTCCACTGCTGAGTTCTGGATAAATTGCAGTCTCTAAATTCAGTCTTTAATCTTACGTGTCTGTTATCTATTGACATGTATATAGACTTTTTGCACTACTTTCTATTTTATTATATATGTTGGATTGTTGGAGGAGCTCAGGTCAGAAGATTTTCATTGCCATTTCTACACTGTAGCTTTTGTGCATATGACAATAAAACATTTGAATCTTGAATCTATCTCTGTGTGTGTGTGTGTGTGGTGTGTGTGTGTGTGTGTGTGTGGTGTGTGGTGTGTGGTGTGTGTGTGTGTGTGTGTGTGTGTGTGTGTGTGTGTGTGTTTCTGGTACCTGCTCTGCGTGGGGCTGGCAGACGCCGTGCAGACAGAGGAGTTTCCGGCACGGCTGGCAGCCCGGCTCCACTCCAGGGTTCATGCGGCTGCGGGTGAAGTCCTGCAGCTCGTGGTTGATGTACAGATTCTTGATGCAGCCGTGGAAGCTGGAGGTGTTCAGCGTCTGAGAGGAGAGACGGTGAGAGGAGTCCAGCACCGCCTCAGGCATTCCTGCAGAGACACAGAGGGGGAGAGAGATATCCTTTATTACAAATATAGGAAGACGTCTTAGATATTTTTAACTGGCAGCTGAAAACATACATTTTTAACTTAGCTTTGAATTAAAATATCCCCCTTCTATTCATCTTTCCTATCCCTGAGTTGGTTATATGTTGTTAAATGTATTCTTTCACTGTATTTATTCTCCTGCCTTTTTACCTTCTTGTATTCCAAAAAATCATGTATGTTTCACCTATACATGCTACATGTTTGATAATATGTTTAAACCTGTTGAATTTCCAATCAAGTATGGAAAATATCTCTCCTTTTGCAGCTTTCATGAACACATTACTTCAAATCTATATCCTGAAATGTGCCAGTACTTTTACTTTTGGTAAGTGTTTGCCAATTATGACAATAATTGTGTACTCCAAATTAAGTACAATTTGTAATGGAACCCTGAATAGAAATCAATGTTGTGACACATTTTTTAATTTAGTTTTGTCCTCTCACCTCCCACGTACAGAGGGGCGTCCCCGGCCCCCCGCGGGATCCGGCCCTCCTGGCTGTCGAGGGTCGTCGGCTCGCCTCCGTCCACCGACAGGTTCAACATCCGGTTAAAGGTCACCAGCTCCACCGTGTGAAACAGGCCGTCGTTCACCGTCTCAGTGCTGCAGGAACAGAGCGTAACATGTGTTGGTGGTTTCTTTGGATTTGTTGTGAGGATAACATTTTTAACATTTTGGATGTCAAACCAAATATTTATATTTCACTCTGTTTCATTATTCACTGGACAAAAGGCAGGTACATTTTGAAGACTTTCAGTAAGTTGCTTAACATATTTAATCAATGTTTATTGTTATTTTAATGTTTGTGTTTAGCAGTTTTCAGTAGGTAACAACATAGTTAATCATATTTAGTTTGATTTATTTTTATATTATTTTTAAATGTTACATTATTTCTTTGAATATTATTTCCTAATTTATTTTATAATAGTTTTATTTATGTAGGTTTTATAAATAGTATCACCATCATATTACATAGTTGTATTTCTTTATCTAATTAAATGTTTTATTTGTTTTGGTCCAAAAGACTCCTTTCTTGAAGTGTTTAATTATTGCATGTGTGGTTTTTAAAGTACTCATTTAAATAACTGTGATCTCAGCAAACAAAACAATCATGAATATATATTTTTGTAATAATGGAGCGGGGCTAATTTAGACTAATTAATCTTTTTTTTATTATCTCAAGTTCTCTGTTTTCTCACTTCAATCCTTCTCAGATGATTCGCCGAACTCTCAATCTCCTCTACAGCAGCTGCTTATCACACAAATAGCCTCAGAGTGTGTGTGTGTGTTTGTGTGTGTGTGTGTGTGTGTGTGTGTGTGTGTGTGTGTGTGTGTGTGTGTGAACCATCAAAACATTTAGGCCCTCCACACTGAGTGGACCCTCTGCTTCAAGTGTCCTCCGGCTGCGTCTGTGATTCAACCAAAACACACTCACACACCGGTGCTGTCCACATTCTCAAACACTACAGGGCTCGCTCTGGGCAAAAACACACACACACACACACACACACACACACACACACACACACACACACACACACACACACACACACACACACACACACACACACACACACACACACACACACACAGTAAGCGCTGTTGCTGGGCTACAGTGAGCTGAGAGGCCGCTGAGGGCCTGAAGAGTCCGGTGTATCGCTGGGCTCACGAACACTCGGCTTTTTAAATTTGATGAGGAGAACAAGTTAATCACCCTGAAGCTGCTACTGGAGTCAGGAAGTGTGTGTGATGGAGTCAGCAAGTGTGTGTGAGGACGTCAGGAGGTGTGTGTGAGGGAGTCAGGTAGTGTGTGTGATATTAAACCTGTTCAGCTGCTCAGGATCAGCACATGGCGCAGAAAAGGTTGGACACCTGAAGTCTAATTTCCTACTTAGCTTCAACTGAGCCTTTGTATCCTGTGTGTGAAGGACCTGCCTGAATAGGACTCTAGTGTTTATTCTGAGACATCTGACCGATATATATGCCGGTAGTATAAGTGAATATTGTCAGATTTAAAATTCTCCTTAGAGTTTAATGCCTTACTTCACTTTGTTTCCAGAAGCTTGTTCAGATTTGGGCTTGCTTCACTCTTCAAGTGGTCCTTTTTTCAGAAGACTAACTGTATTTTTGTTCTAAATCTTATCCAATTAGTTTGGCGTCTACCATTTGTTTTTGTTTTTTGGAGCAAGAAGTGACAATATTTGGACGAGAGGGCGTTATAGCTACCTGTCAATCAAAAAGTACCAACGACTTAGAGCAAAACCTGCTTTCACATCTCTTGGGACTATCGAAATGGAATAATTACCTGAATGCCGTATTGAGAAAAACTTGAAATTAGCAATTAAGATATCACGTAAAAAATTTTTACAAAGTTAATAAATCAAGTGAGGAGTGAGGTCATTTGTTCATAGACTTCTAAACAATCTGACTTATTTTTGTAACCGGTGGAGTCGCCCCCTGCTGGCCATCAGAGAGAATACAGGTTAAATGTACGTCAAAATATACCTGTTACATATAATTTAGATACAGGTCAGGTACAGGTCACTGTGTGTGTGTGTGTGTGTGTGTGTGTGTGTGTGTGTGTGTGTGTGTGTGTGTGTGTGTGTGTGTGTGTGTGTGTGTACCTGTAGATAGTGGTGGCAGGCTGATTTCCCGGGTCATATGTGACTCTGACGTGACCCTGATGGAGCTCCACAGCGATTGGCTCGTTGTCTCCGTTGTAGAGCAAGATACCGTTATCCTCTGCTGTAGAGACCTGAAACACACACACACACACACACAAAACACACACACACACACACACACACATTAATAAAGACACACATTCAGAGTGTATGCGTGTGTTGTGTGTGAGAGTCTCCTGCTGTCGGTATTTGATTAAAATAAGATAAGAAGTACTTTATTGATTCCCATGGGAAATGTTTGTGTTGAAGAAGCATAACAAGACTACATATTGTACATTAGAGAAATTAAAAGACTAGAAAAAAGCAATCCAAAATGTAAACATCTCAAATAGAAATAAAACAGCATTAAATACTTAAAAAATATACATGTGGAAATACAAAATGTACAGTAGCAACATATAAAGCAGGATATTATATATACAGTAAATGTGCAAGGAATGATTTATTAAATATTAGATTGAATATGAATGTAAAATGTACAGTGGGAGTTTAAGTGCTTATCCAGGAGAAGCTGTTAGAAAAATCTCACTGGTCCCCGGCTTGAGCTTCAATCTCAGGACCCATGTATTTCTGATCCTCTCAAGAATGGAAGTAGTCATCACATACAGAGCATCAACTAGTTCCTGAACAGTGTCCTTCACATGCTGATATACAAGAGAGGGAGTTACACAGTCACAAGATGGAGGAATACCGGGTCTTCTAGGTAATCATACGTCCTGTCATGTTCAAAATACTGACCTTTTTCTCAAAATGTTGACTTGTTCTCAAAATTCTGACTTTTTCTCCAAATTCTGACTTTTTCTCAAAATTCTGACTTTTTCTCAAAATCTCTAAATTCTGACTTTTTCTCAAAATCTCTAAATTCTGACTTTTTCTCAAAATCTCTAAATTCTGACTTTTTCTCCAAATTCTGACTTTTTCTCCAAATCTCCAAATTCTGACTTTTTAACCAAATGCTGACTTTTCTCCAAATTCTGACTTTTTCTCCAAATTCTGACTTTTTCTCCAAATTCTGACTTTTTCTCCAAATTCTGACTTTTTCTCCAAATTCTGACTTTCTCACAAAATCTCAAAATTCTCAAAAAGTCACAAGATGGAGGAATAGAAAGCAGTATTCAATGTTTAGTTCAGATTAGCTCCACGTCAGAAATGATCATACTTGTCATATGTCTATCTCCATAGAGGCTGAATCATCATGTTAATAACATAGCTATCATATGCCTAAAACAGTCCTGATGCTCTTCTAGGTAATCATACATCCTGTCATGTACACAGCTGCAGTTGGGATACCTTTGTTATCATGTGGACTCTGATATTGGAAGAGGACATTCACTATTTTCCCAACAGAAGCTATGGAGCATCTTCTCCAGCGTCTCTCACCTGCAGCGTGATGTTGGCTTGCGGCCAGTTCTTGACGTCCTGCAGCTGAACGTATGAATCTCGATCCACGAAGTTCACGCTGACCAGTTTCTGGCAGCGATCCCCCTCGAAGCCCGGCAGACACTCGCAGACCACGACGCCCGCCTCCTGCACACAGGGGGCGCCGTTCTGACACGCCGACAGCTGGCAGAGCGACGGGGGGGGAAGAGCCGCCGCCTCACAAAACTCTCCACTGAGAGGGAGAGGAGATTATATTTCAGATGTTGATAAGAAACTTTCTGCAGAACTCTCCTTTTCTTACTCTCTGAGCTGCTTGATGATTGTTACATTTGGAAGGACTCTCACTTCTTTTAAATGTCAAGATGTTCCTTTTTGCCACTTGTTTTTATTAGTATTATCTTGTCTTTTTGATGACTGTTTTAAATGTATTTAACTGTAATGTTTCACTGTGCTTCTTGTCAGGATGATTTTAATATTTTTTTGTAAAACACTTTGAATTGCCTTGAAAATACATGCATTTATAACAGTTTATGTACTTTTGTAATTCTTTTTACGTTATTATGAAAAGCCAAATATCTTAATTCAACATTATTTAAAGTATTGTTTTGACTACATTAGTTGTTTTTTGAGTCTCTTAAATTTGAATGAATAAGGAATACATTAACTACTAATAAAGGAATCCTTATTCTGATTCTTTCCTTAAAATGAATTTTCTATTACCTTGTTATCAAATAACTGTATGACTTTTCCTCTAAATTCTGACTTTTTCTCCAAATCTCAAAATTCTGACTTTTTCTCCAAATCTCTAAATTCTGACTTTTTCTCCAAATCTCTAAATTCTGACTTTTTCTCCAAATCTCTAAATTCTGACTTTTCCTCTAAATTCTGACTTTTTCTCCAAATCTCTAAATTCTGACTTTTCCTCTAAATTCTGACTTTTCCTCCACATCTCTAAAATCTGTATTTTTCTCAAAATTCTGACTCTTAAACTTGAATGAATAAGGAATACATTAACTACTAATAAAGGAATCCTGATTCTGATTATTTCCTTAAAATTAATTTTCTATTACCTTGTTATCAAATAACTGTATGGCTAAATGTATGTAGATTCCTTATGTGTACATATGTGGATTCATGTTTCTAATTGTTTGTGATTTCCAGTATTTCCTGACATTCTACAGGGTCACAGTGTTCCCATTACTCCCAGTGTTCCCATTACTCCCAGTGTTCCCAGTACTCCCAGTGTTCCCATTACTCCCAGTGTTCCCATTACTCCCAGTGTTCCCAGTACTCCCAGTGTTCCCAGTACTCCCAGTGTCCCCATTACTCCCAGTGTTCCCATTACTCCCAGTGTTCCCAGTACTCCCAGTGTCCCCATTACTCCCAGTGTTCCCAGTACTCCCAGTGTTCCCAGTACTCCCAGTGTCCCCATTACTCCCAGTGTTCCCAGTACTCCCAGTGTTCCCAGTACTCCCAGTGTTCCCAGTACTCCCAGTGTTCCCATTACTCCCAGTGTTCCCATTACTCCCAGTGTTCCCAGTACTCCCAGTGTCCCCATTACTCCCAGTGTTCCCAGTACTCCCAGTGTTCCCAGTACTCCCAGTGTCCCCATTACTCCCAGTGTTCCCATACTCCCAGTGTTCCCATTACTCCCAGTGTTCCCATTACTCCCAGTCTTCCCAGTACCTGAATCCCTGCGGGCAGACGCAGCTGTATCCGTCCAGATGGTCCACACACTGAGCGCCGTTCTGACAGCGATGGTCCACACACTCATTATAATCTATACTGCAGTTTGGCCCCACCCAGCCTGGAATACACACACACCTGCAGCAAACACACACACACAAATATACTTCATGAACCATGGGGCAGGACTTTAGGGAATCAACACACACCTCAGCAAAACTGTATGTGTTTATCTGTGTGTTTATATTTTTGTATTCTCATCTGGGATCTGTAACTTTGCTGAGCCAGGCATGTGTGGTGTGTGTGTGTGTGTGTGTGTGTGTGTGTGTGTGTGTGTGTGTGTGTGTGTGTGTGTGTGTGTGTGGGGTCACCTGGTGCCAGTCAGAGTGCTGATGCAGGTGGACTGATGCTGACAGGGGTTTCTACCTGGAGAACAAACGTCCTCCAGCTCCTCACAAAACAGACCTGAGAACGAGAGAAAAGAACAACAAGCGTTTGTAACTTCAAACCAAACATAGTGGTGCAGGAATGAGTCCTAAAACTTGGAAATAAGTTAGCATTTTAGCATTTCCTGACCGGTGTAGTTTGGCGGACAGACGCAGGTGTAGTTTCCGACTCCGTCCACACAGGTGGCGTCGCTCTCGCAGCCGTGGTCCTCGCAGTCGTCCACGTTCACCTCGCAGAACGTGCCATGGAAACCGAAGGCACATGCACAGCTAAATATGAACACATACACAAACAAGCATGTAAGATCAACGGCTAAAATATACATAAATACTCATTAACACAGAACTAATTAACACAACAAATACTACATGGATATAAACATCTAAAATGGCATTTACAGCAAAACAAAATGCTAATGCTATACTTGAAATCAAAAATCCACATTCTCATCACAGTTTATTTGTTGATTTGTTTGTCAGCACATTTAAGGTGAAATCTTGCCCTATTCTCATCGGCTAAGAGGGCGCAGCATGGGCAAACGATGAAGAACATTTTGGAGTGAATTTGGGGCGGCTGTACACATTAAATTCCACTAATCAGCACGGCTTTTACAGAGGTCTTTGCCCTCTGTGTGCCCTTCTATTGTATGTATTACTATCTGTGTTATAGTGTATCCTTATATGGCTTACACCGCTGGGATCGCCCTTGAGGGATGAATAAAGTATTTTGAATTCAATTGAATTAGCGGCCCTTGCATTATTTACATATTTAATGATCATTGTTAGAGGGAGCCTGAGGTCTAAGACTTTCATTTGCAACATCCGACTCTCTTTAAGTGTTGTGCATATTACAATAAATAACGTGAAATACTGGTATTCCTACAGCCATGGATACAATACTACCAGGAAGAATATACAAAATGAGAGGAAAACAGATACAAATATGGGATGTAATCATTTAAATGTCCTGAAAACGTTTTTTGTTGTTGTTAGAGGTTGGTTTTCATCCCCATTCAAATCCATTTAAGGACTTTTTACCTGAAGCCTTGGGTCTGTTCGTCACTAATGCAGAGTCCTGCGTTGGTGCAGGGGTTACTGACACACGCATCCACCGGGGTCTCACAGTGTTTACCCTGAAATATCACACACATATACACACATTTAATATAGAGCTTTTGTCCTAATCAGATCAGGTCAACTCAGAGTAATTTGATGGGATTATCATCAGACACTGCTACCAAATAATCAGAGACAACACGCAAACACACATCAAATATTGGATTAGTGTTTTTAAACGTTCAGCTCTGGGTTTGTCATTTGATTGCTTGGTACTTAAAGGGAGCAAACACTCAGACTGGACCCATACGCACGCACGCACACACGCACGCACGCGCGCGCGCACGCACGCACGCACGCACGCACGCACAAACACACACAAGGGTCATACCGTGAAGCCAGATTTGCAGGTGCAGGTGTACAGCTCAGTTTCGTTGACTTGACACACACCCTGGTTCTGGCAGGGAGAAGCCACACATGGGCTACATTTGGCCCGAACAGATGCCTCTACCGGACCTGAGAAAACACACACACACACACACACACACACACACACACAACACACACACACAGCGTTATTGTCATGTGCACATTAGCTACAGTGTAGATATGGCACTGTAATACTTAAGTCACAGCTTCCTCCAACAGAGCAACATGAATATATATAGGACATAAAACAAATAAAACGAATTAAATAGTGCAAGAGAATGTTTTGAGATGTGCAAGTAAATACGAATGAAATAGAAATAGTGCAAGAAGAGTCTATATACAAGTAAATGGAATATGATATATTAGATAAATAATTAGCAGGATGCAAACAGATGAATGTTATGGATGTTCCTTCAAAAGTTCAGGTCTTTAATAGTCTTATTCACATAAGTTGCATACACTATACAGTAGGTATTAAAATAGAGAGTATAATATATACACCACAGGCAGTAGTATAAATATGAATACATTATGGAGCGGTAATGAGCCATATATAATATGTGTATAAATAATATGAATTAATATGAGTAAACTGTAGAAGATATAACCATAGGCAGTAGAAATAACGTGTGTAAAGATGATTATTGTGCAAAGAGTCATTCACTCTGGAGTTATTAAATAAGATATGTTTGAATATACTAAAGGCAACAAGAAATGTGTGTGTTAAATCCCACCTGATGACCGTGAAGCGTAAGATAGTTATTATATGATGGAGTTATAATACATTTTCTGTATTTGCACTGTGTAAAACGGTTGTTAAGGTGGCTAATAGAGACACACATATCACTGTTTTGTAACTAATGTGACATTTATTTCTCGTCAAAGTCAGGCTAGAGTTGGAATATATGAATAAATACTTTTGATGTTCATATGAGCATCAGATTAAGCACAACCGAGTGCAGCCTGAGAGACTTAATTAACTCTCAATTAAATAGGCAATCACCTACAGTGTGTCAGAGTTAGATTTAGGGAAACTCATTCCTTAAATGTTTTTGAAACAAAAGGAGACACCTGCAGAGCTCTGAGACGAAGAGGAAAAGTGTTTGCAAAACGGGTCCAAGGGACGTGACGGGGAACATTAATTAAAGCGAGCTGTTCACATTTTATTTAACAGAGCTGCAGTATTTTCATTTAAAAAATGCAACAATTAGCGCCTGGGATAATGCACAGAGGTTCTAATGTTAGTTCACACCAAGAGAGAGGAACTGCTGAGATGTTTAATCAGTTTAAGTCAAACTCTAGGGTGCTGTTTGTGCAGCTGTTCAAATTCTGCTGTCTTATTATTTCACCACTTCAATTCACCGCAGATTAATTAAGCTTTTTCATTAACACGGATCAATCTGTAGGAAGCAAATCCTTAGGCACATATTAATAGGAAACACTGAATAAAAGATCACTCCCTGTGTGCTATCACACAGATTTAAATCATCACTGCTGTTTTAGAAGTCAAAACATTCTAACTTCAAACTCTTCTTTTTGCCTTAACTTTCACTTAGTTATTCTTTCATATCAGGCCGATCTATCATTTAAGTTTTGAGGTCTGCAGACGGGAATATCATTACCTTTTTGAAGACCACTGCTGCAAGGAGTGCCTCTCCCTATCTCCTTAACTCCTGTAAGGCTCTCTGTCATCAAAGTGATGTGTGATATACATGAGAGTAACACATGCGTCACTTCCGGGCAAAAATGACGGCTCCGCCCACTTTTGGGGGAAAACAAAGCTGTCATTTGAATGGCGGTCAATGTAAATTCTGAAGTTTTTGCCAATCCGATCAGAAATTTAAGAACACCGTGGATTTTTGGATCTTCAAAGAACCCGATTACGATGGCCAGACAGGCAAACAATTACACAAAATCATTGGAAATCGACGATCGGCCTCGATATATGGTTAAATATAGCAGTAGGCGGTCGATGTCCATAGATGAGAGTAACATCTACGTCACTTCCGTGCGAAAATTACGGCCCCGTTTTTTAATTGCCTTTTTTCAGAATCCTGCCTTATATCTTAAAATGTTGACTTTTTTTGTTGTTGAAATTGTTCAAGCATTCTAACATTTGTTTTCTAAAAATCTGAATTTTTACTTTTCTCAGAATTCTGACTTTTTCTAACAATTTTGATTTTTTTTTCCTGACTTAAAAGAAAAAAGTGTCTTTTCTTGAAATCCTGACTTTTGTTATTTGAAGAGTTTTTTGGGGGAATTCAGTCTGGATGACATTAGATCTCTAACTTTTTCACAAATCCTGCCTTTTATCTTAGAATTCTGACTTTCCCACACAAATATCACTTTTGATTCAGACCGCTATACCTTTTTCACATGTGGCCTTAATCCTGGTAGCCATAATCTTCCAAAGCAGCTTCAATAACAACATTAAAATATCACTAATGCCTAGCTTTCCTTTCAGTCCATGTGTGAATGCATGTTTTTCAGTTAGGGTGTCTTTCCTCCAGCTTACCCAGACACTGGAACTTGTCGGCGGGCGTGGTGAGCAGCAGCTTCCCCTCCATCCCTCCAGGCCCGGCACAGCGAGCGATCCCCGGCTCTTTGTAGCCGCTCTTCACCCAGTCGGACAGCCAGAGCAGACGGCAGTCACAGTACAGAGGGTTCGCTCCAATAGCTCTGAGGAAGAGGATAAAAGCACAGGGTCAGATCATTATATATATCCTTTATTTAAGGTAAAAAGTCTCATTGAGATTAAAATGTATTTTTCAAGAGCGATCTGGCCAAGGCGGGCAGCATGAACAAAGTTACAACAGATAAAATACAGACAATACAGGCAGACGAATACAGCTGTAAAACACAAATGAAATAGCACATTAACCACTCAATATGCAAATAAAATAAACTATTATAAATCAATCATTGACAGAGGGGAGGGTGCATGATGGAGATGAGAAAGTGAAAAGTTAAATAATTCTGGAGGTTGGGATTAAGAAAACAGAAGGAGAGGAAAAATGAAGATGTAAAATGAAGGAACATACTGAAGTAAAACAAAGGAGTAAAGATCAAGGTAAGAAAGGAAAATGATAATTAATAAGTAAAAAGGGGTGAATGGCAAGAAACTGGGGTAAAGGAGAAAAGGTAAAAAAGGAGAAAGATGGAGGGTTGGCAAAGAGGAGACAAGGTAAGATATGGAGGGGGAAGGAGATACTCCTAGGAAACATTTTGAAAGTAAAGAAGATGGGGAAAGGGGAAATGACAGACAAGTAGGAGAAGAGAAAAGGAGTGAAGAAAGGGAAGTGAGCTGGACGGAAAGAAAGAAACAATGTAGGAAAAAAGTATTAAGAGTTTTTGTAGTTAGAAAAATAGACAGACACAAATGATAATGATAAAAAAATGAGTGAAATTCAATTTAAGATATATAAATACAGCATAGAAGTCAACATTTTTGCATTGTTTTTTAAAGCCACACGGTGGAGCCCTCATGCCTCACAGATGTACACACACACACACACACACACACACACACACACACACACACACACACACAAGATCATGGAGATGATAATATTAATTTAGACCAGGTCAATTGATTCACTTGATAAGATTATCAGAGAAACATGTGGGATCAAATAACACTCATCGCTCTCTCACTCTCACACACACACACACACACACACACACACACACACACACACACACACACACACACACACACACACACAAGTGTACGCCTGAACCCACAGACGCACCAAGGTCATATGAGAGAATATTCAATTCTCCTCAGTCGATTAAACTCCATCAGGAACAAGTGATGAGAAGGAAAACACTGTTTCTCTGACACACACACACACACACACACACACACACACACACACACACACACACACACACTGCTTTTGTAATGTTTGTAAAGCACTTTGAATTGTCTTGTTCCTGAAATGTGCTTTATAAATAAACCTCTCTGTCTAAAATAAGAAGGCATGGAGATGATCACAGAGGCTGTTCCTATCCTAAACGTTACTACTAACATTCTTCACAGTCCATCAGAAACATCCATTAGATTTCTTTAGTGTGACTTATTTCTTGAAGCTTGACTTGCCGTACTCTATGTGTCATGGTAAGAGTGCTCAGTTCTTTCTGTTTGCAATGAGGGATTATAACCAAACATTCAGGCACAAACAAACTCAACAGTAGTACTCAATTAAGTGTGTTAGTGTTTGAATGTATTAACCATGTCATGTCTGAGGGCTTGTGCCCACTTGTCTTGTGGTCTACTTCTTCGTAGATTTCTATCAGAAACAATAGAAGTGAAAATGACGAAGATATACAAAATAAATAAAAATCTCAATAAAAAAGAATCTTCCATCAATTTACTCAAAAATAAATAAATCCTCTTCGGCTTTTTCAAAAGACATGAAAGAAAATACTTCATAAAAGTATGATGTATTCCTTTTGTACCTTAATTCCTTACCTCAAAGCCTGATCATCAAAGACAATATCTGAGCGGTTAAGTATGTATGTCAGGTCTAGATTTAGCTCCTTATTCCTTACATACGGGATTATTTTGGATCACGTCTTCCTGCCACATTATTGTTTTGAAGCGACATGAAAACATTTCATTGAGTTTTTGTTTTCATCGGTTTGGAATGAAGACGTTTTGTTGTTGCTTTTCAAAGCCAAGAAGTATTCCTTTTAGATTACATTATTGATTCAAATAACCAAAAGGCATCCTATTTCGGGATGTTTTTTGTCAGAGCAGCATGTTGACAGCTACGACACATAAACCGTACGTACACAATGCAGAAAAGATAAATCAATAGAAGTCTAACGGGCTAAAGGAGGTTAAATATTGCAATGCATACTCAAAAAAATTCAAATCAATAATTAAATCCTAGCACTAGATCATTCAGACTGATTCATTACTCTTACTGGAACTATTTTATTTCAGAATTGATTTTCTGCCTTTAAGAATCCTCCCTCCCTTCCTTCCTCTCTCCCCTTCATCTTCAACCTCCTCCTCCTCTCCACCATCCATCTCCCCTCTCCTCCCTCCAGTACTTCTTCAGATTGACTCACATGGACCATGCTTGACTGAAGATGATTATACTGTAAACTCAAACACACACACACACACACACACACAAACATACACACACAAACACATACACACACACGCCTCAGATCAATAGACCTTTGGGAAGCAATGGATCTCTCCGGCTAATTCAATCCTGCAAGCAGCCACTTGAAACCACTCACTTTCTGAGAACTGGACTCTATCTGACTGACACACACACACACACACACACACACACACACACACACACACACACACACACACACACACACACACACACACACACACACACACACACACACACACACACACACACACACACACACACACCCACACCTCATTCTGTCAGCGAGGCCTGACACTGCTGTCGGTTACACTCATGTGCAGCCGTCATTATTCATACAAGTGTGTGTGTCTGTGTGTGTGTGTGTGTGTGTGTGTGTGTGTGTGTGTACACTACATGTATATTTAAAGGCTTACAGGTGAGACAGGGAGGCCACGTCGCTGAAGATGCCCTGCTGCAGCTCTGAGATGTCGTTGCCATGGAGAGAGCTGAAAGACAGAAAAAGACGAGGGTCAAAAGTCAAACGGGAAACATAACGACTGACAGAGGAATGTGTTAAAGTCCAAACACAGATGATGGCTTTAGAATAAAATGAGAGGACCACAGTGACAAATATGTATGTATGTTTGTGTGTGTGTGTGTGTGTGTGTGTGTGTGTGTGTGTGTGTGTGTGTGTGTGTGTGTGTGTGTGTGTGTGTGCTCACAGCAGTCTCAGAGAGCGCAGGCCTCCCAGCGCCAGAGGAGGGATGCAGTGCAGAGAATTATAACTGAGGATCCTGAAGGTGAGAAATAACAATTATAACGTTAACTGTAAGAAGACATCAATAACAACACACACTTTTACAATCACACATGTTCTTATAAACTGGAGGAGGGTTATATCATGATTTTTCATAATGTGTGTGTCTTTTAGGTTTTATCTGTGCTAATGTGTGGGCTTTTGTGTCCGTTGTGTGTTTATGGGTTTGTATTAATGTGCTTTAATTGTGCTCATTTATTTTTTCTGTATGTTTTATTTTAATGCCAAAAACTTGCCAGGGACTTCAGATGAAAATGAGCTTTAATGGCTTCATCTGGCAAATGTCCATGAAGGACTCAATTAATTAATTAGTGTGAATTCAATACAAATACAGACAAAGCACACACTGTTTAACATGTCTGATGCCTTCATGTGCCGTAGTGAGGATTACAATGAATGGTCGCTGTGGAAATCTTATCTAAAGCAGGTAAATGTAAGGTGTGTGTGTGTGTGTGTGTGTGTGTGTGTGTGTGTGTGTGTGTTGTGTGGTGTGTGTGTGTGTGTGTGTGTGTGTGTGTGTGTGTGTACTCACAGAGTGGTGAGCTGGCTCATGTTGGAGAAGGAGTCGTCTGACAGGGAGCTGATTTTATTGTTGCTCAGATCTCTGGAGATGTAAAGAAAGGTCAATTCCAATTAATACACAATAACACACACACACAGTATACACACAAACAACACACTCTACAGGGGTCCTACAAACATGTGCAGTACACACAGACACACACACACAAACTAATAACACATACTGCCACCTCTCCATAACGATACACACACATGTTCTCCCACAGAGACACAATTCATCCCGTTATAATACCTTATCATAAAGCTGATGCAGTTAATCCCATGAAGAAATCAATGTGTGTTTGGGACAAATATATAAAACACATGAAGCTGTTTTAATGATCTTGATTTCTCCACCACAGATTTAACTACGCAGTCCACAGCTCCCCCTGCTGGCTGTATCCATGATTACAGTCAACATGCACATGCAGCTGTTACGCATCCAATTTATTTTGATATCTTATAGTAAAAATAAAACAGTAACTATGACTTTAAACTGCAGATTCTCAGATAGAATTAGAATTTCTGTTCACATTGTCAGCGGTTGTAATAGAGTGTCAGAAGTCAGGACAGTGGCTGTAGATGTGTCAGTGGAGTGAGAGGATTAATGTTCAAAGAGTGTCTCTTACACGAGCTGCAGGAATTTGAACGTGGCTAACTCCGTAGGAACACTGGTGAACTGGTTACCATCCAGATACCTGAGAGCACAAGAGAAAGATATTTCATTGCACATCTCTGATGAGTAATAATTCACATTCTTTATTTAGGAAATCATTTCTGACAAGTACATCACTGATTAAAACATAATGATGTCTCTACAAAGGTTCCTCCTGAAAGTATTAAATCAAATTATTATGCGACATGTACATGACAACAAAAACCTTATTAAAGTGTCTGGTTACTGCAGGAAAATATCTGGATTTGTGTACGTTTGATATGTTGATATGCAGCTATATTTAAAACGTTCTTTATAAAATAAAATAAACATTGCTGATAAGATAATTACCCTTACATCCTTTACACCGGATTAAACTGGCTTATACAATGTCAAATGTACGTCTTAAAGTCCAGCTTCTTAAAGGTCCCCTATTATACTGTTTTTCATCAATATATTACAGGTCTCAGATATATACAGAACCTGTCTCTGATTGGCTGAAACACCAAACAGATCATTGCAGCATCCCATAATCCCCTCTGTTTCAGCCCTTTTTCCAAAGTGCTGATTCTCTGTCTGTTACTTTAGATGAAAATAAGGAGCCCCTCCCCACGCCCCTCTGAGAGAGATTTAGTTAAAAAGAACTCAATGGTGCTCTAGGAGGAGATTCAGGTGATAAGGTGGGGGGGGGGGGGGTTACCTTGGTTGCTGATTGGCTAATGGTTACACAAGCCAAAACATCGTTATGACATCATAAAGTGGCCAAAATCTGATCAGCTCATTTTCAGACAGGTTTTTATAGAAATGGATCAGGACAAAAAGAGAGAGAATCTTTGTTCCTGAAACTTTCAGAGTCTCTTTACACAGAGGGGACACATGTTGATGTAGAAGAGACATGGAGAAGAGGGGACACATGTTGATGTAGAAGAGACATGGAGAAGAGGGGACACATGTTGATGTAGAAGAGACATGAAGAAGAGGGGACACATGGTGATGTAGAAGAGACATGAAGAAGAGGGGACACATCTTGATATAGAAGAGACATGAAGAAGAGGGGACACATGTTGATGTAGAAGAGACATGGAGAAGAGGGGACACATGTTGATGTAGAAGAGACATGAAGAAGAGGGGACACATGGTGATGTAGAAGAGACATGAAGAAGAGGGGACACATGTTGATATAGAAGAGACATGAAGAAGAGGGGACACATGTTGATGTAGAAGAGACATGAAGAAGAGGGGACACATGTTGATGTAGAAGAGACATGAGGAAGAGGGGACACATGTTGATGTAGAAGAGACATGAAGAAGTGGATTTTGCATAATAGGTTTCCTTTAAAACAAAACGTTTGAGTGCTTTCGCTGCAAATCCTTTTTATCTTGGAATTTTCTTTAACTTGCGTTACATAAAGTTGAGACGCCTGTACCAAAGAGCCTGACAGTACCAGGATTGAGTAAGATGTAGTAAAGCTGTTGTGTTTCAGACTCACAGCTCGGTGACGTTGCGGGGGAGGCCTCTGGGCAGAGCCAGCAGGTGTTTGTTGCTGCAGCGGACCACCGTGTCCATGCAGGTGCAGTGAGAGGGACACTGAGGGCCGGGGGAGCAGCTGATATCCTCCAGAACTGAACCTGGAAGAAGTATATTAGACGATTTACCTTTATTAATCCTCCTCGGGGGAAATTCAGTTGTTCTGGTGTGCAAACGTATGTACATGAGGTAAAGGAATAGGTCAAAAAGTAGGATTTCAGATGTTAAAGGTAGGGTAGGTAAGAATTGAGAAACCAGCTCGAGTGCGCTAGAATTTGAAACTACACAACCGGAAAAAATCTGCCCCTTCCTTACAGAGCCCCTCCTCCAACACACACGAACATGACCAATGAGGGCACGAGATAAGTCTGCACAGATGGAAGGCTGACAGGCAGGTAGGCCATCCAGTTATTTTAGCCGGGCCGGCTCAGATGAGTGGTCGTTTTTTTGACAGCGCCACGGCTTCCACAGATTACATTTTTTTATGTATTTATTGTCAAAGCATTTAATATATTCATTGCTATCGGGATGTTAAGAGCATTCCATGGAATATAACAACAAGTGTTTCTGAAGTGATTACTACACCACCTTTAAGTGTCATGTTGCAGATTCCTGATCTCCGCCATCTTCTTCCCCTTTCTCTAAATGCTATTCTGTAGAATCGTATTGAAGTATTAACGCTTCTGAACTGTTTTGCATTGTCATTTCTGTCAGTATTCTCGTATTTGTATGTGCGTATCGTACTATGTGGTATGCAAAACTTATAATAATAATAATAAATCACATTTGTATAGCACCTTTCAAGGGACCCAAGGCCGCTTTACATGGTGAACAAACAAACAAGAGGGGCAAATAATAAAGTGTTATTTATACTTATGAAGATGAAGTATAGGATCTAATAGAAGTAGGGCTTCAGCCTCAGAGATAACATGTTAAAGGTCTCCTATTATACTATTTTTAGGCAATAGCATAGGTCTCAGATATATACAAATAAATAAAAAAACATGTCTATGATGTGTTTTGCTCAAAATACCAAACAGATCTCCCATTCTAAAATTGTTTTGATTGTTATTACGTCCAAAACAGTCGGGCATGTTTCTGATAGCGACGTTTCTGATTGGGCCGTGGGCGTAAAGCCAGCCCACATTTCAGATATTACGTCATATCGGACGCAAATCTGTATCAGCTCCGTTGTAGCCCCGTTTTCAGAGATTTGGGTACGGAGGAAAATTAGAGAGGGTTTTATTTTCTGACACTTTGTCTACTGACACAACGGGGACACATTTATAAAAGACATCAAAAAGTGAATGATAGGAGACCTTTAATGTGTAATGTTAAGCTCCACCTTTAACGTTATGCATGTTCTTCCCCTTTGTCTGAATGCTCTTCTATAGATCTGAACTGTGTTGCATTTTGATTACGTTTTCTGTCAGTATTATCGTGTTTGTTGTGTACCGTACCGTCCTCGCAGCGGAAGTCAGGAACAGCTACGTCCTGCAGGGGGATTTCTCTGAGGAAGGCGGGCTCTGGCAGCGAGGATTCCCCGTCACGATCCGCCGGCTCCGAAGCCACGCTCCGAACCAGGACAGACGGCAGTCACAGTTAAAAGGGTTGGCCAGAAGATTCCTGATGGACAGAGGAGATGAAGAAAGACTGAAATGAGCATGGGTGACACACCATGAAGTGGCTGCCATGATAAGAGCTGTTTGGATGGATAACATGAAAGGAGATTGATTCAATGCTTCCTTGTTTAATTCATTCAGAATACACCGGACCATCCTTACACAAGGAAAGGAGATATTGCTGTACCACAATTACTTGCGTCCGTAAAGTTTTAAAGTGACACAGAGACAACCGATAGTGACCAAGAAACACAGATCATGTAAGTTAAGTGCTTAAATGTTCTGAACTGAAGGTGTTAAAACAAATGGAGATCTTTGAACTTTGACGTTTTGTGGTGTTAACTGACTGTCGTGGGGTTTCTTAAACTTTGTTTTCAACATGATTGAATGTTGATATGCACACTGATCGATGTGTAGGCCCAACAAGTGATGCATATGTTACATGAAGTTTTATTTATTCAAAAACGTTCATCCAAACAAACTAATTGGGATTCATGTTGTTTAAAACAAGTGGACAAGAGGGTGAGGAACCATGTCCTTTCACTTTCCTTAACCTTAAGATATTTTCTTACTATTTGACCGCAGCCAAAGTGTGTGTGTGTGTGAGAGTGTGTGTGTGTGTGTGTGTGTGTGTGTGTGTGTGTGTGTGTGTGTGTGTGTGTGTGTGTGTGTGTGTGTGTGTGTGTGTGTGTGTGTGTGTGTGTGTGTGTGTGTGTGTGTGTGTGTGTCTCTCACAGTGTGGACAGGTTGGGCAGCGTGTCGAAGGCTCCGGGCAGGATGGTGCTCAGCTGGTTGTCGTAGAGCGAGAGCAGCCGGACGTTACCCAGACCCGTGAAGCTGCCGTTATGGATACAGCTGATCTTGTTGTTCCTCAGCATCCTGCACACACACACACACACACGCACACGCACACGCACACGCACACACACACACACACACACACACACAACAGACACATTAACTACATGTCATACAAACTTACAGATTTAAGTACATGACACCTTAAAAGACTTCACTGTTTAAATACAAACTTAGAAGTGATTACTTGTGTTGTTGTGCAGTAGTATATGAATCATATAACATTGTGTCCATGTTACAGCTGTTTAAATATTTTAAGTTAAGCTTTAAAACATAAAACATTAATAACTGTATTAAGCAGTTTTCACAAGGTATTGTTAATGTGGGGCACACTCTGAAACAAGATATTAAAACCGTGCAGTTGACATTAAAACATCCTACATCTTATTTATGAAATCAATCAAACCGAAATATCCCATTAAATCCCTCCTACTCTCACCCTGTTTCTTCCATTACTCCTGTCTAAGCTCTTTAGGGTCTGATGTACACCTCTCTCTCTGGTGATGAGCACACAGGAAGAGGAGGAAGTTACTCACAGCATGCGCAGTCCCTCCATGCCTCTGAACATGCTCCCTCTCACAGACTCCAGGTGATTGGCCGTCAGGTGGAGCTCCACCACCGACGAGGCGCCGTCAAACGCTCCGTCCTCGATCTCTGAGATCTTGTTGTTGCTCAGGTTACTGCGAGACGAGAGGAAGACTTAATGCTTTCTACATTTCACTATAATCGTTAGTAATATTTGAGTTGATTGTTATGCACTTTTTACGCTGCTATGGACAATCTTGCACTGTGATTGTTATTTTGTTATATATTGATTGTTTTGCTTTTATGTATGTCTTAATGTGTGCATATGTATAAATGTGTCTGTTGATTGTGTATATATAGGTTTATACATATTTGTATACATATTTTTATATATCTTTGTTATTGTATTCGGGATTGTGGGAAACGGTATTTCGATCTCTCTGTCTGTACACACAAACTGAAAGATTGACAATAAAGTTGACTTTTGAGTTTGATGTGTACCTGCACCAGGGTGACTTACGCAACGTTCACACGGCTCCGTCGCGTTGAAGCTTGCCACGTGTCTGGTGCGCGACCAACAACCAATCACATGAATCTCCCGCCCCGGACACACAAGCACGCGGTTTGATTGGCTAGAGCTTGTACTGGCATATGATTCGATTGGCTGGCGCTTCCATTGACGCTTGAAAAGTTGAACTTTCCTCAACTTTCGAAGCGAGCAACGGAGGCAAAGCGACGCGACGGAACCACAATGCAGTTCGGCAAAGCGTGACGTCACCCCATGCAAAGTGAATGGGAAGCGTCTCCGTTGAAGCACGCGACGCTGCCGTGTGGACGTACCGTTATAGCTTAATGTGGCATAAAATAACCCTTCTTTTTTTGACAATAATGTCGTTTTATGCATGTTCCTTGTCAAAATTGAATAAAAAACAGTGTTGCTGTTGACCTCATCCCATCAGTACATACTTAGGTTCTTCTCTCTGTTTCTAGTAACACACTGACTATTGAAGAGTCCCTCATTAAAACACACTTCACAACATCCGAACCATCCCTTTAAGGTCATTGTTCTGGACAGACAATAAGATCTCCAGAGACTTTCCTGATGATTAAACGGGTTTTGGTCATTGTTAAAGTTTTTCGGAGTGACCTACATTTTCTTGAGCTGCGACAGACCCTTGAAGGCTCGGGTGGCCTCGAGCACCGAGAGGTCGTTGTTGTTTAGACGCCTGAAACACACAGAAAACATCATTAGCAGGAGAGTCTGTTTGGTGTGTGTGTGTTTTTGTGTGTGTGTGTGTGTGTGTGTGTGTGTGTGTATGTGTGTGTGTGTGTGTGTGTGTGTGTTTGTCCACTGAGTGTGCATCCATGCAGCATGAGTCCATACACACATGTCAACATGGATATCCATAAAGTGCCTACATGTGTGTGTGTGTTTGTGTGTGTGTGTGTGTGTGTGTGTGTGTGTGTGTGTGTGTGTATATACAGTCTGTGTGTACATACATAGGAGTGTGTCTTGCAGAGTATGGCTTCAACACAGCGGACCCCACAGGGACTGGCCATGCACTTTGAATAAAAGCATCCTACAAATAGAGTAAAGCACACTGGGCATCCTGGAGCCAGACTGAGACACCTACAGATATCAGGGGCTTGTATTGAACATCATTGATATTTAGCCATTAGTGTAAGTAGGAAAAGAGCAGAATTAATTGCTTTATTGTTTTAGTCAATTATCGAGCAAATCCGTCAAACATCTACTGTTTTCAACTTCTTCAAAAAATTTGTTTTAAATCATTGTGAATTTTAATGTTTTGGAAGTTGATCTGAAAAGACAAGCCATTTTGGGAAGGTCTCCAAAGGATGGAGGCATTTGTGATACTGTATGTGAAACTTTACTAACTACTAGAAAGAAAGCTGGATGTAAGAGATGATTGCTTTATTGTTTAAGTCATTCATAAAGTAATTCATCAAAATGTAACTTGTTTCAACTTCTCAAAGATGACGTTTTACCAATTTTCTTTGTTCAAATCTTATAATAATTGAATATTTATAATATATTGGACTTTTTGTCTGAAAAAACAAGCAATAAACTGAATTTCTAATGCAAATGTTACCATAAAAAGTTAAACATTTACTTTATATGATGATTATCGTAGTTATTTGTTAATAAATCAATATCCAGTGAAGCTCAATTATCAAAATGTACGTTTACCCTCATCTCTCATAATAAAGTTTAATGTTTAACTTTAACATTTCTTGCCTCAGACATTTTTTCATTAAAACTCTGAATAGATCATTCTGTAGCAAAAACACTGTTTCCTGTGTGTGTGTGTGTGTGTGTGTGTGTGTGTGTGTGTGTGTGTGTGTGTGTGTGTGTGTGTGTGTGTGTGTGTCTCACAGCTCTTCGGTGGAGGAGGGCAGGTGTTCGGGGAACTTGGTGAGGCGCAGGTTGGAGCAGTCGACCACGTTGGCCTCACAGCGACACTTAGCAGGACACACCGGCTTACTGTTACACTCATAGCTCAGATGCCTGTCCTCAGTACCTGCACACACACACACACACACACACACACACACACACACACACCACACACACAACACACACACACACACACAGAAAAACACAGTGAGGACAGACAACAAACTCACGTCTTTCTTTGTGGACGTATAGACAATTATTTCCTTAAATTAGATGTTAATATGAACCTTATGACACATTCATTCTTATGTTTTATAAATATTGTATTTTTTGTATTATATTTATCTATAATTGGACAATTTAATTCTACTCTAATGTTTTTTGAAATAATTGTGTTTTATTTTGTATATTTTTATTGCACATTTTTACTTAAACTTTAATATTTGTATTCTGTTCTGTATTTTTTATTGCACATTTGACTTTCACTACTTATGTGTATTTTCAATATTTGAATTTATTATTTTTGCACACTCTTACTTGTTTTTTGTTTTGCTTTTATTTAATTTTAGGAGCAACCGTCACTAAACACCATTTTCCCCGGGCTGAATAAAGTATTCTGTTTCAGATGATGACTGATTCTCCTCCTGGCTTCAGATTTGTTTTAACTGGAAAGATTGGAAGCTGTTCTGGAAACATGAACTTTTTCCTAAACTTCAATCTGCAGGGATTCGTTTATAAAGTGATTTACAGGTTTTAAAAAATGTAGTACAATGCTTTAATTTATATCTGTCAACCAGTTCAATCAGCTCGTAACATCTGGTTTGCATTTGGATCACAGATTTAATTTTCTCTTTCACCCAAACTCAACTAAATGACGATACTTCTGCTCCTCACTGAAACTAAAGAAACTCCTGTTTTTAAATCAGCTTACCTTAATCTAACAGGCCAAAGTCGGTAACTATGATAACACATCTCTGTTGATTGCATGAGAAATGTTACAGGAGTCCATGTCCTTCACTCTGGAGTTGAAAGACTTTCATGTTGCAGTAAATCGAGCAGATATTGAGCTGAATGATTTCTGAGATGAAACTGAAACAGCGAGACGACAGATTTGAAAGTCACGTTCTGGTGCCGCCACGGTGAACATTATTGTTATTAAATCCTGTCAGGCTGTAGGAGTTTCAAATGTAATCAGGCATTTACAGAAAGGATTGACAGTTTAATATACACACACAGAGAGACAAATAATCACCTGGGATGTGGTACTGCTCCTTGGCTGTCATGAAAAATAAAGAGAAACAAAACCAAAAGTTAGTCAAAAGTTTCAACAGCCGCACACACACACACACACACACAAAATCCAGAAGAATCTATGAAGATATGTCGTAAAAAGCACATTTTATAATCCAAAACAGTACTTTATTAGGTAAACAGTTATGTTTTAACCTTAAAGGTCACCTATCATGCTATTTTTAGGCAATAGCATCGGTCTCAGATATATACAAATATATAAAAAGTACGTATATGAAGTGTTTTGCTCAAAATACCAAACAGATCACCCATTCTAGCCATGCCTCAGATCCCTCTATTTCACTTCCTGTTTCAAATGTGCTGATTTGGGGTATAAAGCTTTAAACAAAGGGAGGGGTCTGAGCTCATGCGGGACCCGGCAGCTACTGTCTAAACTAAATACTGCCGTGATGAAACGCCATATCATGGATTATCAAGGATTCTTTCTGAAACAGTATGGAGCTCAAAGGCTTTCTCTCTTGCTGGTTATACCACAAGGTGAGTTCCTTTTTATTTCCTGCTTCTTCACACACATGCTCTCCAGTACAGGTTAGCTCTGAGGGTTAGCGATGCTAATGTAAACATGCACCGACCATATTACGTCCAAAACAGTCGGGCATTGTTTCTGATGGTAAACGTTTCTGATAGGCCGATTTAACGATTTAAAAGAAAAAAAAGCACAAAATTATCACTTTTGAGAAGCTACAACCACAATAAAAAACTGAAACACACACACACACACACACACACACACACACTTAAAAGATGCGTTTAATGATTTAAAAGAAAAAAAGGACCAAACTATCACTTTTAAGAAGCTACAACCACAATAGAAAAAAACTGAAACAGCAGTTTTTAGACTGCACTGAAAACACACACACACACACACACACACACACACACACACACACACACACACACACACACACACACACACACACACACACACACACACACACACACACACACACACACACACACACACACACACACACACACACACACTGACCGGAGCAGCGGAACTTGCTGCTCTTGATCTGGGCGATGCGTTTGTTGGCGAGGCGGCGGGGGCTGGCGCAGCGCGCTCCGCTCGTCTCGATGGGGTTGGAGCGCAGGAAGTCGGCGAGCCACTTCACATTACAGTCACACACGAAGGGGTTCTGGGCCAGGTGGCTGATGGGAAATCACAAGGGGCAGGACATCAGTCAGATCAGGCTGAATGGTGTGGAACAGAACTTAAAATAGTTTATGTGAGTGTGTGCATGTGTGTGTGTGCGTGTGTGAGAGTCTGAGTGTGTGTGTGAGTGTGCGTGTGTGTGTGTGTGTGTGTGTGTGTGTGTGTGTGTGTGTGTGTGTGTGTGTGTGTGTGTGTGTGTGTGTGTGTGTGTGTGTGTGTGTGTGATCTCACAGTGTCTGGATGCTGTGCAGGGAGCTGAAGGTTCCTTTAGCCAGACTCTGGATCTTGTTGTCGTACAGCGACAGCAGAGCCAGGTTCTCCAGGTCTTTGAACACGGACGCTCTGATGCAGTGGATCTTATTGGCATTCAGCAGCCTGAGTAACACAAGAGAACATCAGGATATAAACAGAGGTGGGAAGTAGTGGAGTACAAATACTTTGTTACTGTACTTCAGTACATTTTTCTGGTATCAGTACTTTACTACACTACTTATTTTGCTGAGGACTTTTTACTTTTACTTCTTACATTTGTAACACAAATACCTGTACTTTCTACTTCTTACATTTTGAACACAAATACCTGAACTTTCTACTTCTTGCATGTTGAACACAAATACCTGTACTTTCTACTTCTTACATTTTCCAAACAGGCTGGTTCTTTAGTTTGAATGTGTGTTTGGTGGCGTGATCATTATTATTTAGAGTCATTGCGTGCCTATTGATTTGAACACGATCCGTGTATCCATCATTTCCTGGTCTTCTCTAAAGAAGAGGGACCAATGAAAACGTTGTCATGTTGCCGTTGTTCAGCATGGAAACATTCATTAGCTAACAATTACATTATTGTTCTATTCATATAAAGGGAGGTCAGGTACTCTTTAAAACAGCTGGTAGCTATGGGTACTTTTTACTGAAGTACATTTCAAAGCCCATACTTCTTTACTTTTACTTGAGTAAAGAAGTTTAGTCAGTACTTCTACTTTTACCAGAGTATTTTTAAACACGAGTATCTGTACTTCTACTTGAGTAAAGGATGTGTGTACTTTTGCCATCTCTGGATATTAAACTGCATCATTTGTCTGTATAATAAATATATATAGATAATCTTTTTAGTAATTAATTACATGTCTGGTAAACACAATATTTAAAACTGTTTATTTTGAATGTCAGCTTGCGGGAGAAACTCAGTGTTACAGATCTGTTGAAGTCCACTTAGAATTGCTTTAGTTTGGACATCTTCAAGTCATCATTAAAAACTCACCTGTTCACCATGGCCTTTGACCCCTAACCCATCACAGTCCCCTGCTATTTATTTAATTAGTACTTTATTATTTGCCCTAATTGTTTGTTTGTTTGTTCACCATGTAAAGCGGCCTTGGGTCCCTTGAAAGGTGCTATACAAATGTAATCTATTATTATTACAGCCATACCCTTTTTACGACTGAAGCTTCAGCATGTGGAATACCTTATGTTGTTCATTGCAGTGTTATCAAAAGAGTAACATCACAGCATGTTAATGGAAACAGATTCACTGGCAGAATCTGAACAGAGACACCTACTAGTTTCCATCCAACACTCCAACAAATGATGAGCTCTTTCAGTATATTTGACACCTGAAATGTATTTGCATTAAAACTCACTCAGTGAAAACAAATATATGCACGTTGTGGTTTTAGACTTACAGCAGCTCCACAGAGGAAAGGCCATCAAACACTCCGCTGGGAAGCTCCGTGATCTTATTACCGTACAGCACCCTGCACACAGAGAGAGTTCATTAAAGAACCTGTATTCAAATTAATTCAATACGTGCTACTAGGATCTTTTATTGTCAATTCACATCGTTATAAAAATAGATAACACATTTAATCCTTTGGTAAAACATTCACGTGGCTGCACACAAGAAGAACAAATACATACAGTATAGGCATAAGTGA
This sequence comes from Dissostichus eleginoides, assembly GCA_031216635.1. Lineage (NCBI taxonomy): Eukaryota > Metazoa > Chordata > Actinopteri > Perciformes > Nototheniidae > Dissostichus > Dissostichus eleginoides. The sequence continues at coordinate 33,991,882 of CM062266.1, read as the reverse complement.
ACACACCACACACACACTACATGAATACACACATACCCGCAGGCCACCCGCTGTGATTGTGTGTAAGTTCTGATATTTCATAAATAATTTTGTTTACAGAGAGGAGGCGCCACTTGAATTATTCATAGCAGCAGATGAGGAACACACGCATGCGGTGCAAACATATGGAGGTATAGACAGGCTTACCGCAGACATATGTAAACACATATTTGTAGAGGCACTCTGATAACACTCCAACAGACAGACTCACACACACTCTCACACACACACACACACACACACACACACACACACACGCTGAGACTCTGTGTGTTACTTACAGGGAGTTGAGAGCTCGGAGGCCGTGGAAAGCATCAGGAGCAATCTCAGATATCTGGTTGTTACTCAGGTCTCTGGGAAAGAGACAAATAATACATAAATACACACAGACACACACACAAACACACACAAACAAGTGCATACACAGCATTTGGTCACAGACGCTACATAAACTTGTCTTTTAAAGAATTACTGAAGGCAAGTTTCTCACGCCTTCATCAAATGTAATTACTTCAGTTTTACAACAATTGTTTTATATTTGTATTCATTAGAGTTGATTTAGTAGGTGAAACCAGGTTAGCATTGCAAAGGCTCCTTAGACAGAATGTTATGGTGAGATTACACATTTTGTTCAGTAGGATAATCTGAAGTAAAAAGCTTACTTTGGCTATAAAGGAACTACAGCACGGTCACATGACTTCACGTCACCTCCGCTAAGCTAAAGGAGGCTAATGTTGGGCTATAAAGGAACTACAGCACGGTCACATGACTTCACGTCACCACCGCTAAGCTAAAGGTGGCTAATGTTGGGCTATAAAGGAACTACAGCACGGTCACATGACTTCACGTCACCTCCGCTAAGCTAAAGGCGGCTAATGTTGGGCTATAAAGGAACTACAGCGCGGTCACATGACTTCACGTCACCACCGCTAAGCTAAAGGTGGCTAATGTTGGGCTATAAAGGAACTACAGCACGGTCACATGACTTCACGCCACCACCGCTAAGCTAAAGGCGGCTAATGTTGGGCTATAAAGGAACTACAGCACGGTCACATGACTTCACGTCACCACCGCTAAGCTAAAGGTGGCTACTGTTAGGCTTTAAAGGAACTACAGCACGGTCACATGACTTCACGTCACCACCGCTAAGCTAAAGGTGGCTAATGTTGGGCTTTAAAGGAACTACAGCACGGTCACATGACTTCATGTCACCACCGCTAAGCTAAAGGTGGCTAATGTTGGGCTTTAAAGGAACTACAGCACGGTCACATGACTTCACGCCACCACCGCTAAGCTAAAGGTGGCTAATGTTGGGCTATAAAGGAACTACAGCACAGTCACATGACTTCACGTCACCACCGCTAAGCTAAAGGTGGCTAATGTTAGGCTATAAAGGAACTACAGCGCGGTCACATGACTTCACGTCACCACCGCTAAGCTAAAGGTGGCTAATGTTGGGCTATAAAGGAACTACAGCACGGTCACATGACTTCACGTCACCACCGCTGAGCTAAAGGAGGCTAATGTTGGGCTATAAAGGAACTACAGCACGGTCACATGACTTCACGTCACCACCGCTAAGCTAAAGGAGGCTAATGTTGGGCTATAAAGGAACTACAGCACGGTCACATGACTTCACGTCACCACCGCTGAGCTAAAGGTGGTTACTGTTAGGCGTGACGACATTTAGTCGTCTGATTTAGACACTTGTTAGCAACCGCTGTTTTTAAATTCACCAGTGGGGTATTTACTGACGTCTTTTAAGTAGAAGTACAAATATCTTCAGTTTAACAACAGACCTTATGTCATGCTAAAAACCAAAAACACATGCAAACAATTCAAGATAAGGCGACAGGAAGTGGTAAAATGCTAACAAATGTCTGGATTTTGGGACTCGTTCCTTCCTAACTCCACTGATTAACTTGAATCTGCCTGTTTTAAATCGTTGTTTAAATATGTTTGAACTGTATTTTGGCAAAAAAGCCATAATGAAACAAAGTGTACTATAATAAAGATTGAAGGATGAAGGATATTAGGGAGTTTCATGTGTTATTCTCTTGGATCAGAACACACACGAATAGTTTTATTGTTCATTTTGTCTAATCCTTTAATCAAAGCAAATAAAAAAACATTTATGGAGATGAGAAACCCGACCCAAAGGCTGTCATTTTTGTTCAGCCGGCCAACTTTAAGTTTTTACTCTGACTTGTTCTGGCCGACCACAACATGTCAGATTATAAAATCCTTGCTCTGCTGCCACATGTCAGTCGCTCCACTGTCATAATAAATTTGAAGAGAAACCACTTAAAGACGCCTGGTAATGTAATCAACCCGCCTCTAAAGCCTTGGGACGGTCTCATAGTGATGATGTAAGAGGACGAAGGGGAAGAGAAGGATAAGATTGAGAGGGAAAGGGAAACCACACAAGATGCAGACGGAGAAAATGTCTTAGAATAGAAACTGGCAAAGGAATTATATGAGCCATAAAGAAAGAAAATAATAAAAGGAGACTAAAAAGAACATTGTTATTGGGGTCAAATGTGCATTTTAGACACTAGATCACAGAGATATGTGTGTGATTCGTCATGCAAGACCATTAACAGTCCTTGGATTGGGACTGCATTTCTTTGCAGGCTGACATAAATCAAGCGCTCCTTCAAGCTGAAAATCCACTGGGGATGTTTGTTATGTCGAGCAGGAAAACCACGGCAGAGGAAGGAGAGATCCAGTTGGCAGATCAGAGCCTAAAACACTGAAGTTTTCCCAGAGGATTAGGTTGAGATACATTTTAAAGGGTAAAGCCTTAAAAAAAACACAGTTTCTCTGGCTATATGGAGCAAGTCTAAAAAACCTCATACAAAGAAAAATGTCTATTTAATCACTTGGTGTGATAATAATCATAATTATAATATAAATCATAGAACAGGGTATATGCAGGAATCCTAATACCTTTTAAGACCTTTTTTAAGACCCTTTCCATACATTTTAAGATCTCATCGCCACTTTGAGTTTTAACCGGTTACATTGGCGACACACTTTACCTCACATTGACATATACAGTATTGATTGTCCTTCCTCCTTATCTTCCAACCATTTGGACGCAGACTTGCATTTCCCCATAACGATGTTGTTTAACAACCGGCGTAAACGGACCTTCGCGCTATCAAGCAGTGAGCGTGCGATGTCTGTTCAGATGACGTCAAATCCAACGGGATGCCATAAATAAACTCCACAGAATCACTACACACCTACGCAATGATTAAATTCAGGCAGACGTTAGAATACAACCTCTTTGGACAGTTTATATACTTATTGAAACAAGATACAAAATGTAAAACCTTGGAAAATGCCGTTTAATACTTTTTAATAGCCTTCATTTTTTGCTAAATTGATTATCAACTTGTAATACTTTTTAAGACCCCGCGGACCCCTGTAGAAGCTAAAGGAAGTTACAGCTGATGTTTAACTTTCAAAAAACCTCAATATTAAAACAATCCAGTTTGAACTCAGGCGTTAAATAAATATATTTATTTTCAAATTGAAATCTTAATTAGAGAGAATTCACAGTATTTTTGAAGTGGATCTGAAATGTTTCTCACAATAGAGCTACAAATCCAAATGCATGTCCTAAAATGTGTACATTTCTACTTACAAAACAAAGTGTGAGGTCAAAGTGACTTCATTATCACTTCTTACAGTATAGTCTATGGTCAGTATCTTATATTTAAAGAACAAAGGTGGGGCAATCATTGATATTCGCCCAAAATGTGTCTTGAACATCAACTGTTACAGTATATACGTATTAGTACAAGGATGTCTTTAGAGGACTCACATCCGACGAAGCTTCTTGTAGGAGGTGAAGGCGCCCGGAGGAACCGACTTGATGCCATTCTGCTCCAAACGACTAGAAACAGAGAGACAGACATTTATTCGAAGCCTTCCTGTCAAGTATTACGGCATGATTATTATTAAGTGGAACTAAAAATGCTAAATATAAATGAAATGTGGTGAATAAAAGTTTAAGGGGGGAGGTGGAATTTCTATTCAAGGATTGACAGAAATCCAAAAATGACTGGTGAACAGATTAAACAGATATAACGTGAAATATTAAGAACTCACATCTCGGTCATGGCCTCAGGAAGGTGAGCGGGGATGGCGGTGAGGCCCCTCCCTCGACAATCCACGATGTTGTTGCTGCAGGAACACATCGGAGGACACGAGCCCGACGCCAGGCTGCACGGCTGCACGAACGCACTGCCGCCATTTCCTACAAAACAAAACTCACATTTACAACTTTAACGCCATCGTGCACACTAAGACCTGAGTGTGTTGCGTCTAGGTGGGAACACATCTATTATTAGCTCAATCGCAGGTCTTTCTTGTAAGACGTCTTGATACAGAAACTTCAGAAAGTTTAAACTCGATTAACATCCAACATAATGCACTACTTTTGGTGCATTATTATGATTAAAAAAGTAAAATGAAATATCTTGCAGTCTTCTTTAGTTAAACCAATTCACCTTCATTTGTTTATAGCACAGACATCTTATTCAGAAGAAACAAAGTGTGACTCGAAATCCAACATTTTGAAGCATCGAAAAATAATGTTATAATCACCTTATACCCCTCTGAATCAGTATAACATGAGGTGGACTACATATTGTGTCTCTGTATTTCTGTACCTGAGCAGGCGAAGTCGCTCTTTCTCAACTCGGCCAGGTTCAGGCCCCTCAGGGTGGGGGGGGCGCTGCACTGAGTGTAAAGTCCTAAAGAAGCTCGCTGCCTCAGCCAGGGAGACAACCAGGCCAGGTGACAGTCACAGCGGAGAGAGTTAGAGTGCAGACGACTGGAGGAGGAGAGGAAGGAAAGAGAGGGATGGAGAGGAGAGGAAGGAAGGAGGGGAAGGAAAGGAGAGGGATGGAGAGGAGAGGAAGGAAGGGAGAGGAAGTAAAGGAGAGGAAGGAAAGGAGAGGTAGGAAAGGAGAGGAAGGAAAGGAGAGGAAGGAAGGAGAGGGATGGAGAGGAGAGGAAGGAAGGAGGGGAAGGAAAGGAGAGGAAGGAAGGAGGGGAAGGAAAGGAGAGGAAGGAAAGGAGAGGAAGGAAAGGAGAGGTAGGAAAGGAGAGGAAGGAAAGGAGAGGAAGGAAAGGAGAGGTAGGAAAGGAGAGGAAGGAAAGGAGCAGAAGGAATGAGAGGAAGGAAGGGAGAGGAAGGAAGGAGGGGAAGGAAAGGAGAGGTAGGAAAGGAGAGGTAGGAAAGGAGAGGAAGGAAAGGAGAGGAAGGAAAGGAGTGGTAGGAAAGGAGAGGAAGGAAGGGAGAGGAAGGAAGGAGGGGAAGGAAAGGAGAGGTAGGAAAGGAGAGGAAGGAAAGGAGAGGGATGGAGAGGAGAGGAAGGAAAGGAGAGGAAGGAAAGGAGAGGAAGGAAGGAGGGGAAGGAAAGGAGAGGAAGGAAAGGAGAGGAAGGAAGGAGGGGAAGGAAAGGAGAGGAAGGAAAGGAGAGGTAGGAAAGGAGAGGAAGGAAAGGAGCGGAAGGAATGAGAGGAAGGAAGGGAGAGGAAGGAAGGAGGGGAAGGAAAGGAGAGGTAGGAAAGGAGAGGAAGGAAAGGAGAGGAAGGAAAGGAGAGGTAGGAAAGGAGAGGAGGGAAAGGAGAGGAAGGAAAGGAGAGGTAGGAAAGGAGAGGAAGGAAAGGAGAGGAAGGAAGGAGGGGAAGGAAAGGAGAGGTAGGAAAGGAGAGGAAGGAAAGGAGAGGGATGGAGAGGAGAGGAAGGAAGGAGGGGAAGGAAAGGAGAGGGATGGAGAGGAGAGGAAGGAAAGGAGAGGAAGGAAAGGAGAGGAAGGAAGGAGGGGAAGGAAAGGAGAGGAAGAAAAGGAGAGGAAGGAAAGAGGGGAAGGAAAGGAGAGGAAGGAAAGGAGAGGAAGGAAAGGAGAGGTAGGAAAGGAGAGGAAGGAAAGGAGAGGTAGGAAAGGAGAGGAAGGAAAGGAGAGGAAGGAAAGGAGAGGAAGGAAGGGAGAGGAAGGAAAGGAGAGGTAGGAAAGGAATAAATGAATCGAATGAGGGGAACAAATAAGGAAAAGGAGAGAAGTGAAGGCAAACAAGAAACAAGTATTGTTAAGTATCTGTCACTGTTCAAATATCATTGTGTTTCTGTTTGTAAAGTGTGGCATTGTGGGTAACGTAGTGCATTGAGGTGAAGGACTCACAAGGTGCGGAGCTTCGGCATGTGGTTGAAACTGGAGACTGGAATAGTACTGATGTTGTTGTTGTTCAGCGTCCTGCGAGAGCGGGAGACAGAAAGAGGAAACAATTCAAAGAGGAAGAGGACAAGAGGAATAAAGAGAGAGGTCAGGAAAAGGAAAGAGTGAGTGAGAAAGAGATGAGAAGGTGAGAGAGAAAGAGTGACACGATAAGAGGAGAGGATAGTGAGGGACAATTCTAGAAAATGTGTAAATAAGCATTCATTTATTGTAAAAACAAACAATTGAGAGTCTATTAGCAGTATGGTATAATTCACTGCAGTGCTTTATAACACACACACACACACACACACACACACACACACACACTCACACACACACACACGGATATTGACCGTGTCTGTCCCCAGAGAAATGCAAATGAATCTGAAGTAGTCGAGGTTTAAGGTTTCCAGGATACTCACAGTACTTCCAGAGACCTCAGAGCTCTGAACGCTCCCTCCTCGATGCAGCTGATGTGGTTTTTATCCAGCTGACTGGGGATGAAAAGAACACACAACCAGAACAATGATAACCAATCAAGGGAGCAAGTACACTGGAAGGTAGAAAAGACATGTGTTATGTTTGATGTTCATTGTTCAACTGTTTTCTTACAAACGTGAACTGTGTCTTTATCAAATAGTGTACGCTAGAAACACCTTTTGTTTTTCCACTTTTTTTATTGTGTGTGTGTGTGTGTGTGTGTGTGTGTGTGTGTGTGTGTGTGTGTGTGTGTGTGTGTGTGTGTGTTTGTGTTTCCGAGGCACACCAGGCTTTATAGAGTCCATCAGCACAGCGGGAGGAGAAGAAATCACTCCTGGTGGAGGAAGTGCTAATGGCTCTGCTTTATGTGTGTGTGTGTGTGTGTGTGTGTGTGTGTGTGTGTGTGTGTGTGTGTGTGTGTGTGTGTGTGTGTGGTGTGTGTGGGGGGGGGGGGGGTATGTGTGGCCTAGCATTACCATCCTTATGGGGACATAATGGAGGTCGCCATGAGGGGAATCATTAATTTTAGGGTGAAGACTTGGTTATGGTTAAGGGTAGGATAAGTCTCAAGGAAATGCATGTAAGTCAATGTAATGTCCCCTGAAGTGATGTATACATGGTATGTGTGTGTGTGCGTGTGCGTGTGCGTGTGCGTGTGCGTGTGCGTGTGTGTGTGTGTGTGTGTGTGTGTGTGCGTGTACACTTTTACTCACAGGTTTTTGAGGTCCGTGGCTCCTCTGAAGGCTCTCCTTGGGATGGCCTGGATGGCATTTTCACTCAAATCCCTGAAAAACAATAACAGAGAGAGACACGCTGTTTAAAGATAACAGATTTTACTCATCGGTTTACAGATTGTAATGATTTTACATTCAACAGTTTAGACACACAGCAAACCTTGCACATCCTATGGTTGCTCACAATCTGTCACACCAGTTTGAACTGTTAAAGTATTGAAATATTATATTGCTAATGCAACACTGACTACAAAAATCCTCCATCTGCTAAACCCAGATTACTTACAAGGCAGCAAATACAAATAGAAAGACAAATCCACTTTTAAACCAAACTTCAGACATTTTAAAGGTATATCAGTTAGAGCATCATCGTTTTAGATCTTAACATACAGTAGTGTTTCCTGCCTCTGTGCTTGTAAACACTGGATAACTCCATCAATCCAGTAATTTAAAGGCCGATCCGCTCCATTACCAGCTAGTTTCCTACCAATCTAAACACCACTTCCTCTTAATCTTAATGTCATGTTGCACTTCAGCCCTGAGGCACATGTGGGGAGATTCAGTAAATAAGATTGCTCAGAGACCAGAGAGGGTCACATGTGCTACAGACGCTTCACAATGACAATAGAGTGGTGCAGGAATGAGTCCTAAAACTAGAAATGAGTCAGCATTTTAGCTCTTCCAGTGTCCCTCGTCTCATACTCAATGTGTAGTTTGATAGATGCTTGAAATAAAGTATGTGGTTAACAGAAGCTGAAGAGATTTTAATGTTTTGTTCTACGACATAAAATACGTACGTTCTTGGTTGCTAACAATTGTCTAAATGAGACGACTGAACAACATCACGCCCAACATTAGCCGCCTTTAGCTTAGCAATACAATTATAAAGTGCTGTAAATATGTGGAGATTATCCTGCTGAACAAAACGTGTAAGTATCATAAAGGTGTGATATGTCCGTACTTTCAATATTCCAAAATCCAATGGAAAAATCCCACTGCTTTTTGGCGAGGGATTCCTTGCGAGGCCAAGTACTCACAAAAAGGAAAGGACAGACAAACAACAGCTGATAACGGCAAAACAACAAGGGTGACCGTGTGTGTGTGTGTGTGTGTGTGTGTGTGTGTGTGTGTGTGTGTGTGTGTCAGATAGACTGAAGTGGAGGATGTTCATCATCCCTCGCTGCCCTGGAGGACCTCAAGACACACTCCATTAACGTCAGGGTCAAACCAGAGAGCCTGACAGAGGAGGAAACCCCCGCTTACTGAGACACACACTGCTCATATAATACACTGTCTGACGTCCTCAGAAGACACTCACACACAATGTTACACTGTATCTGAGAAGAACAGTTTTCTCTGCAGAAGAGCGGAGTAATTAATGATAAATGCTGTTTGCATTTACAAACACTGTACTACACTTCACTCCTAAACTAATTACTGTCACAAATATTTTAGATATTTTTGGAGCTCTACTGTACCAGACTGAAATGTCAAGTTTGATGGTGCTAATATGCTACATGTTAACTTGCTAACGACCAGCATGTTAACAGCTAACAGTGGTAAGGTTGGATGTCAATGCATTTAGTGTATTGAAGCATTTTTCTTTCATTGAAGATGATTTGGTCTAAAACAAAGCCAGGAAAAGGTGAAATGGCCAACCTAGTTTCTTTAATTCCAGTGTTTCCCCTACCATTGTCTTGGAGGGGCGCTGCGCCCCGCCAACGGAGCCCCGCGCCCCCCCTGAAATTCAAGGTGTTTAAAAAAAAAAAAAAAGATTAGCATTTTTTTTTTATATATATATATATAGCACCAAATTGCAACTAATCTATATCTACTGTCACTTTTCACATTGAACATGTGCTCTTTTATTAAATAAACTGCGCTTTCATTTTAAGTTGTGAGTTTAGTGTTTTTGACCCTAAGAAACACCGATGCATTAATCAATAACACTAATCCACAGCTCCTCTCTCTGCCCCCCCGCTCAGGTAGCACCCCCCCAAAGCAGTAAACCTAGGGGAAACACTGAATTCTGTTATGTTTATGATGTCGTGTCAGGGCAAACCCAAGAAATGTGTGGTTTAATATAATATCCAACAGTAAAGAGCAACACATCTCCATATTGAGTGGCTGAAAATGGCATTTTCTGCCATTTTGGCTTGAAAAGTTACCTCAAAAAAGAATCATAGTTAGTTTGCCAAAAGAGTATTGGTTGCAGCACTATTGAGCATCACATCTTAAAGCAGATACTGTAGACAGTAAACAGGTCTGTCAGCCTCTCAGTTGCCAGTAGTTTCTGTCGAATGTTCAGTGGTACACCAGAGGAAGTCGGCTGTAAAAAGCACAGCTTAAAATAAAACGGGAGTAAAGTAAATGAAAGTAAACTCCACACTGTCTGAGGTATCGTTGTGGTTCTGAAGCTGAGCCGAGTCTGAGACATGAAACAACCAGTGAGGAGGTGATGACGGATATACAGAGTGACGGAGGAGTGAGAAGTCGATGCAGAGACACAGGGGACATGATGGAGGGGTGCAGGACAAGGAGGGCGATACAGGGATCAAGAAAAACAGCAATCAAATGGTAATTATTTGATTAATACAATCTTCAAAATGGAGGCATTTTGAAACCGACTCAGAAAACAGAGAAGGGATTTTAGATGTTGGAAATGGAGATATATTTGTTTGAATATTATTTGTGTGAGCAGATGGACTATTTTTCTGTAAATATATCATCTGTAACCTTCCACAGAAATAGAATCGAGATCCTTTATTCCTTTTTTGATTCACAAATAAAAAATGGATTTACAAATGCCTGATTTAAAGTTGGAAATGTTAGAAAGATAATCACTTGTAAATCTATCGATGTATTGACATGTTCTCCGAATTTGTTGAATTGTTTGTGTCTCTGCAAATCTATTGTTTATTTTGCAACATTTGTTTTTAAGTTTTTTCTTTTTGCATTTGTGGAAAATGTTTTTTAAGTGTTCAAACTAATTATACCGAGACAAATGTACCTCTTTAGTTGGTGCTGAGGAAAAGGGTGAATGTGCTACTTTGCTTCCTGGTGTCAAAACTCACATGAGCAGTGGAAAAACAACAAATAAGAGCAAATACAAATGATAGGGAAGTATAAAACCTAAGAGGCATTATAAGAGTCAATGTAAGAGAAGAAATAAGCCATCAACCAGACTTTGAGAACATTTGGAGCAGAAGAGGGAGACTGTGATGGAGATGGAGATGGAAAGGGAAATGGAGGCTTGATAGAAAGAGACGGAGGAGAGAAGAGTCCGGTTCCACAATCAGTTTTTCTGCTTCACTTCAGAGAGAGCTGAAGGTCAGTGAACCAAACTAACCCTTCACTTAATGTCCGTCTGACCCTCTCTGCTCCAGACAGCTCACTTAATATCTCAGCGGGACAAAACTAATGTTGTCAGAAGGATTGTAGTTGTGTGTGTCACAAATAATTTATCGATTTGAAAGACACTGCTTACAGGACAGTAGGAGGTTTCTAAGTTTGCGTGGAGAGCTGTGTTGCTGGAAGCTTTTTCTGACAATTATTTGAAATCTGAAAATTAATGTAAAGGAACAATAACAGAGTAGGTTTGAAGTCTCAGACGGTAAATACAAGCAGGTTTTTTATCCTTTAGTTTCCCAAATATGGTGAACAGAGCAGATTTCTTTGACAGCCAAGCATCGAAAACATTAGGCAGGGTGTATTTATCTTGACAAAATCTAAGAGTAGTTAGTTAACATGTTCACCAATACATAATAAGCTCTCTTGACAAATGTAAGCGATCTATTCGGATGACAACTGAGTGTTGTACGGCTTCAAGTCACTTAATTTTTATCCCATGGTCTGGCGATTTTTTTTAATTAAAGGATAAATAATTTCTTTAATTAAATGTCAGAAAAAAGTTGATCCTAGTTTCTCAACTTCCAAGGTGATGTCTTAAGGTGTCTTGTAATGTCAAGTTAAAAAACTAAAGATATTCATTTTAATATGATATAAAGGGAAAAGCAGGAAATCTCCATATTTGAAAGGTTGAAAACAGCATTTGTCTGCATTCAAATAATGATGGATTGCTTATCAAAATATCTGTCAGTTATTTTTCTGTTAATAAACTAACCAATTAGTCACGTCATCAATGCAACTTGTGATAATTTCAGTGTCAACTCTAAATAAAAGCATCACACACCATACAATGTGCTGCTGTCACTGTTAGAAGTATTGCCTTATTCCATCTTTTGTCTATTCTCTATGAAGTGTACTTTAATTACTGCAAATTATATTACATACAGTCAAAGGCGGCGATTCTGTGAATGCACCAAAGGGTAAATCAAACTATCCGCTGACAATATTGGGATAATTGGGCATACAGTAGCAGAGAATGGGCCGAGCAGAGATTAAAATGATAGTTGAACCTGTGTCTGTATCAGATATTAAAACGTCTCCGTGTCCAGACAGTCTCATTAACGCTTCATATAGTGAGATAAATCCTGTCATGTTGAATCCCGTTCAAAATCACTGCCATCTGACCTAATTGGCTCCAACAAGCCATCGAGGTGCAAGTATACCACACACTGTCCATTATCAATTACATAAAGTAAACCTAATGGGAAATACATAATAGAAAGTACTGTTCATTTAGTGAGGTGCTCCATTAAAGCTATTAGAAAAGCACAAGTACTGTATAAGGTATTGTTCACTACAGTACGCAAAATAACCAACATTCAGATCTTTAAGTTGAGGAAATCACTAAATATTCCCCTTCCAAAGTCCGGACTAGAACGGAAAGAAACACTAAAGAATATTATGAATATGTACGAATAAATACAAATGCACACTTTAAATGTAGTCTATTAAAAGAACTAAATGCATTCACATTCTCAGCACACATGAAGAGGGGTAGCCTAAGCTTGCTCTCTCTTATGACACACACACACACACACACACACATAGACACACACACACAAACACACACACACACACACACACACACACACACACAGCAATATTAAAAAATGCTTTCCCATCAGGTTGTCAAGATATCTGTTGCCTGGAGAACAGCATGCTGGTTATGATGTTTACTGGAGGGAAACACAGACTGGTCACAGCTGGACGTGTGTGTGTGTGTGTGTGTGTGTGTGTGTGTGTGTGTGTGTGTGTGTGTGTGTGTGTCTGTGTGTGTGTGTGGACTGTAGGTATTCTCATAGCATTTGCTCTCTTTGCTATCTCCTCTATTCATTTTCTGATCCGTTCTGTCCTCTGTTGTGTCCGTGTCCTCCCTCCCCTCCGTCCTTCTTCGCTCCTCTTCATCCTCTCTTTGTTCCCTCGTCTCTCCTGTCGTTTCAATATCTTCCCCCCTCCCTCTCCCCTTCCTCCATCCCTCTATCCCCGCTCACAGAGGAGGGTGAAAAGTAAACTTTCCCACTCGATTCCCTCTTCTTCCACTGATCACCTCTCCGTCCATCCCTCCCAGCAGGGGGTCAAACACGGGTTAGACTCAGTAAGGTTTGAACGAAATAAAAAAAAGTCAACTTGCACAAAACACACAAATGAAAGACTGTGTGTCGCTCACTTAATGTACAATATATTAAGCTTTTTATTTATATATTTTCTTTCTTGATGACTCTTGTGTTTGGCTCAATGTTCAATTTATTTTATTTTAGCGGACATACTGAAAGCAGATATAGTTATATATTTATTGCAGTGAATTGCTATTGTGATATTAAACTATTGCATATCTTATTTTACTCATATCCTGCAGCCGTCACTTCAGTCAAGCAATTGCTCCGTTTTGTTTTCTATATTCTGTTCCTGTTGATTTTAACAGCCTTTAAGTTTGCTTTCTGGTAAAGATGTTAAACAGCAACAGAGAGAAACATCGCCTCGCCACTCACAATTCACCGGAGTTACCGCGCAGACTTGCATTTCCCCATAACGATGTTGTTTAACAACCGGCGTAAACGGACCTTCGCGTGCTATCAAGCAGTGAGCGTGCGATGTCTTGTTCAGATGACGTCAAATCCAACGGGATGCCATAAATAAACTACACAGAATCACACTACACACCTACGCAATGATTACATTCAGGCAGACTGTAGAATACAACCTCTTTGGACAATCTATATACTTATTGAAAACAAGCTACAAAATGGAATACCTTGGAAAATGCCGTTTAATACTTTTTAATAGCCTTAATTTTCGCTAAATTGATTTATCAACTTTTAATACTTTTTAAGACCCCGCGGACACCCTGGACCAAGAAACAGACCACAAAAAGGCATTTTAGCAAGAATGTTTAAAAAGGTGTGAATGCATCATCTTGCCAACATGCATCTGTAAACTGTGTTTCTCCCCAAGAAGAAATCTGCTGATGAAGCTGGAAGTTAACACACAGGGAGAACAATTTACTGGGTCTTAGGAGTTAGAAAAAAGCACCAAATAACTCCCTCATGACTACACACACACACACACCACACACACACACACACACACACACACACACACACACACACACACACACACACACACACACACACCACACACACACACACACACACACACACACAGTGACCCTCACCAGGCAAGTCAGCAGACAGAGTCAGAGTAACAACATGGTTAATATTTTATTGTAATAGTCTGGTCTCCTCCGCAACCAAACACACACATTACAACAGATTCAATAAGCTATGTTAAGTGAAAATAAATCTATGTTTTTCACCAAATTGTCAGTGCAACGTATCAAAAAGTTACAATTTTATGCCAGGGATACTTGGCTGAACATTTTTTTCAAAAGAGGGCACACAGAAACAAGACAAAGGAGGAAAGAAAAGTAATAAGAGAGAAAACCAAATAAATCGAAGGGGAGACCCGACAGAGTGAAAGAGAAAAGTTAAAACCAGATGTGGAGCAAGTGATGCAGCAACAAAAGGCAGACAACTGTGGTCGACCAATAACCACAGTTAGAGAGAATGAACTCTAAAAGCCCTGACACACACACACACACAGACAAAAATACAAACACTGAGGGATTTAATGTCAAAATATGTCAGATGGAGGAAAGACTGGATCACACTTTACAAACACATCACGTTCATTTTAACACCTTTTGACACACAAATTGATCAACCGCTTAGAGATGTCCCGCCCGTTAGCCTATCACGTAAAATGTGTCGGAGCGCTATCCAATAGAAACGCGAGTGTTACGTAGTTATGTCACTATGTTCTGGAAGTAATCAAAGGAGTCCAATGGAGGCTTTCCATACGGGGGGGGGGGGGAAGTCATTTACATGCACCAAAACCCTATAGAACAAACTACAGGAAAGGGGAATCCCTTACCCCTAACCCAAAAAGCAGAATAGAGCCTCTAGCTTTGTGGTTTGGGAAAGGTAGTAAAAGTTTAAAGAAGTTCAGGCGGCATAAAAAGGAAAAAATAATCTTAGAGTGAGAGAAAATCTTCTTGTTTGACATTTGAAGACCACAAACATTCATTTTTCTAATTTCCTTTCTGTCTTTGTGTCAACCACTGAGAGCTCACACAGACAAAACCCAGCATGAAGGACACACAACACACACACACACATACACTGAGCTTAAACATGCAAAAACATCACACAACACACATGCTAAATATTAGCCTCACACTACATCCAGGAGAAACATGGCTGCCTCTTAATTCAACACAACCCGAGCAAATCGCACCACAAACACGCAACAACACACACACAGTGTAGTGTATGCGTGACAAACACATATGTTCCTCTTAGGAGACACAAACATGAATAAAAGGGGTAAGTGTATCCTCACACACACTCACTGAACTGAAAGAGTTCATGACCTGATGGCACGATGAAGCCCTCAGGAAGTGTGGCAGGCGTTGAAGCAAAATGTCATGGTGGCCAAATTGTGGAATTACAACTAAAAAGGCTTCCTCTCGTTGACTTACATTGGGAAAGAGATGACTGTTAATCAGCATATATACCTTTTTTAAAGGTAAATCTACTTTTCAACACCAATGTAAATGCAATAGAGTCTTAAAAGTTTGTAAAACCCTCACATTTTTGTATCGAGGGTTAGTCTTTTAAGCCATGCTGTATCCAGTTCTCTTAATATTGCTTTTATAAAACGGTTACCAAGTATGAAAGAAAAATACACACTCCAATTTAAATAGTTTTTATTAGTAAATAATGATGTTCAAAAGAAAATAGTCCCTCCGTTGCCTTCTGCACAAAACATAGTGCGAGGTGGTTGCTATGCAACAACACTAACAGCTAGCGAACATATTAGACAGACAGCGTTGATCCATTATTTGGCTATTATTATTTGACAGTTGCATAGAAATCTCTCAACATGTTATTGAGCTGCTGTTTTGTCGACGTCTGAAAGTCTATGACCACAGCTTTATCCTGACAGCAGTCTTCAAAGCACTTGCGATTACGATTATGGCTTGCAACGATTACGAAAACAACGTAATCGAAATAAAACGATTATTTTTTTATTATTATTATTAATTTTTTTTTTGTTTTTTTTTTTATTAATTTTTTTTGTTGGGGTTTTCAGTTGAATTATACTTAAAGTTCAGGGTAATCAACTGTTCAAAATATACTGTTCACATTTTTTTTCTCCAATAAATTGATGTTTTCAAAGTTGTGACAGTGCACTGCAACATGTTTGTTGATCTTGTTTATTGGTATTTATTATTTTGAGATTATTTATTTAAATGTAGATATGAATGTATAATTATTTTATTTATTTTATATGGTTTTTCAGTTGATTACCCTGAACGTATAATTCAACAGTTAAAAAGTTCAAATTATTATTTGTATTTGTTTTAAAGTACAATAAATGGATGTTTTCAAAGTCAATGAATAATCGCATTTACAATTATTGACCCAAATAATCGAGATTATGATTTTTGCCATAATCGAGCAGCCCTAATGTAGGTGCTTTTTTTTCTGGAGATAGGCACTGCTCAATCCACTCCTCCATAGTAAGGCCGCCCCGGAGGTCGAAGTTAACCTTAAATGTTTCCATCTTATGCTTTGTTAGTTAGTTTCGTAACGGACGTAATGTAACAGTTGTAACGGTTGTAGCTTTTCTCAGACGCGGAGGGATACTGACTTGTTGTGAAAAGTAACTACAATTCTACCCGTGATATACGCTCATTATATCACGGCTAAGAACCAATCAGATTGCTTGATTTGACTTGTCCGTTTTATAAGTAGTGACATAAAATCGTTTCTACTAAGCTCAGTCAGTACAAATAAATATCCCTTAGTTAGACAATTCAACTTCTGTAATACATCTGTATCTATCTATAAATCTGTGAATAACCGTGGTAAATATACTTCCACGTAATACTATCCCAATATCTTATACATGCTACACTTTTTTTTATTTTATTCTGTCACTGGTACTGGATGGGTGTTTTGGAAATTGTAATTTTTAAGCTTTTTTTGGCTCTTTTCTTTTGTTGTTACAAAAATAGAGGTATCATGATTGTGAAAAACGCTTCTTCTCATCTTCTTCCTGCCCCCCCCATTAAGATCATCAGTTTGGGCTCCATCTCTTTCTCCCTCCCTGCTTTATTTCTCTTCCCATCATCCATCTACAGGGGAGCAGAGCGCGAAAAATACAAAGAGGGGCAGAAGGACAAAACAATGGAGAAATAAAAATAAAAATTCAAGGCTGCGATGTTTGACTGATCGTCCGTTTTCTCTCACTAATGTCTGTCTTAGTATCAATCTAAGTTTAGTGACTGACTATTTGAGCAGTTTTTCTTCCCATAATGCTTTTCTGTCTCTCTCACTTGCCTCAATCAGTTACTTCCTTTAAGCCTGCGTCACACTGTCCCGAAATTGACACCAGATGGACACACGATAAAGGAAATGTTCAAATTGGGCTCTGATCGTAACAACATAGGGCCATTCGTGAGGGCATCTTAAGCCATCCCGCCGGTGGAGTATCTCAGGCTCCGGCAGCAACTTCGTGAGCGGTGGCAAAATCTTTGGCATGCCAAAAAATTGCCGAAGGACCTTGCGAAGGTTCATTTTCGTGTCAAATTCATGTCTCCATTTTGCCCTTCGTAAGGCCATCGTGAGGGCATCCTGTCAAATCGTGTCATCTTCGTCTTTACTTCGTGTGATCATCGGTGCCATCGGGCATTTTTCGCCTCACGAAGACAATACGAAGGAAACAAGAAGCTGCCCGATTGTCTTAGGAAGGCAACACGACTACGTGAAGCCCTCGCAATGCCGTTGTGTAGCCATCGTTATAGTACAATTTGTGTTCTGTGAAACTGAAAAGGATATTACATTGTTTTTGTTACTTTCGTTGCAGTTGTAAGTCTTAAATGTAATTTAGGTTAACTTCCTGTTTTATTTAGATGCTTTTATTTTGAAGGCGAGTTTACGCTGTTGACAGGAAGTTGTTGTTGCTATGGAAACAACATGACGGAGTGTGTGGTTCGGTTGCCATCGTGTGGCCTTCTGTAGGCATCGTACTTGCTTCGGCTGTCGCTTGGCTGTTGACCAAGTTCGGGGCGATCTTCGTGCAAAATTCACAATTCCATATTCGTGTGTCCATCTGGTGTCAATTTTGGGACAGTGTGACGCCAGCCTTAGTAAACTACCATCGCACACCGGTACCAAATCATTACTGACAGCTCAATTGATCCTATAAATTAATTGGGGCTTCTTTTCGACATCAATGTAGTGGTACGTTACTTAAATTGTGAAAAAAACTGGTGTGATTGTGGTGTGTCCACCAGAGCAACCTAAATCGCTGATCGTTGCCCAAATTCCATCATGTAACCCAGATGAAAAAAAATCTAAGGTACAGAAATGATTTGAGACAATACATTACATTACATTGCATTTAGCTGCCGCTTTTATCAACTGGCTTTAGATAAGCCAGTCCTTTATTAGTATGTAAGTGCTTTGTTAGTAATTTGATTGCTCGAAGTGGAGTCGAAAGAGATGAGTTTTCAGTCTGCGCCGGAAGATGTGTAAGCTTTCTGCTGTTCTGATGTCAATGGGGAGCTCATTCCACCATTTTGGAGCCAGGATAGCAAACCGACGTGTTTTTGCTGATGGGAACTTGGGTCCCCCTCGCAGTGCGGGTGCAGCGAGCCGTTTGGCGATGCAGAGCGGAGTGCACGTGCTGGGGTGTATGGTTTAACCATGTCCTGGATGTAGGAAGGGCCAGATCCATTCACAGCATGGTACGCAAGTACCAGTGTCTTGAAGTGGATTCTAGCAGTTACTGGAAGCCAGTGAAGGAGCGGAGGAGCGGGTGTGTGGGAAAATTGGAAGGTTGAAGACCAGACGAGCCGCTGCATTCTGGATGAGCTGCAGAGGTCGGATGGCACATGCAGGTAGACCAGCCAGGAGGGAGTTGCAGTAGTCTAGGCGTGAGATGACGAGAGCCTGGACCAGAAGTTGCGTCGCTTTCTGGGTCAGGAGGGGACGTATCCTCCTGATGTTGTAAGCGTGTATCTGCAGCAGCGGGTTGTAGCAGCGATGTTTGCGGTGAAGGACAGGTTGTTATCTAGGGTCACACCCAGATTCCTTGCAGTCTGAGTCGGGGAAACAACAGAGGGCCGATGTTGATTGTTAGGTCAAGAGTGGGACAATCTTTTCCCGGAAGGAAAAGCAGTTCAGTCTTGTCAAGGTTGAGCTTGAGGTGGTGAGCAGACATCCACTGAGAGATGTCTGCTAGACAAGCAGAGATGCGTGCGACGACCTGGGTCTCTGAGCGGGGAAAGGACAGAATTAATTGGGTGTCGTCAGCGTAGCAGTGGTATGAAAAACCATGCGGGCTAATGACAGATCCGAGCGAGTTTGTGTACAAGAGAGAAGAGGAGGGGACCAAGAACAGAGCCCTGAGGGACCCCTGTAGTTAATTGACAAGGGTCGGACTCGGACCCTCTCCAAGTTACCCTGTAGGTACGGTCTTTGAGGTATGAGGTGAGGAGGGAAAGTGCAGAGCCTGAAACTCCAAATTCTTGGAGAGTGCGAAGGAGGATCTGATGATTCACCGTGTCGAATGCAGCAGACAGGTCCAAAAGGATGATGACAGAGGAGAGGGAGGCTGCTTTAGCCGTGTGCAGTTCCTCAGAGACAGCGAGGAGGCAGTTTTTGGAGTGACCTGCCTTGAAACCAGACTGGTGCGGATCCAGAAGGTTGTTCTGATGGAGATAACAGGAGAGTTGTTTAAAGACAGCGCGTTCAAGTGTTTTAGACAGGAACGGGAGGAGAGAGACAGGCCTGTAGTTTATAACATCAGACGGGTTGAGAGTGGGTTTCTTTAGGAGAGGGTTTACTCTTGCCTCCTTGAGACTGTTTGGAAAGTGACCAGAAGTTAGAGAAGTGTTGATGAAATGGGTGAGAAACGGTAGAATATCAGGAGCGATAGTCTGAAGGAGGTTTGAGGGGATAGGGTCCAGAGGACAAGTGGTAGGACGGGCAGAGGTAATGAGGGTAAGAACCTCACTTGGAGAGAGAGGGGAAAAGGAGGTTAGTGTGTGGGTGAACGGTGGGTCTGGTGACCCAGCGGTGAGTAAAGGTGAGTCAGAAAAAGAAGAGCGAATATCATCAACCTTTTTTTCAAAGTAGTTAACAAAGTCGCTTGACAGAAGGGAGGAGGGGGAAGGGGCTTTGGGGGTTCGAGGAGGGTGGAGAAGATGGAAAATAGTTTTTTGGGATTGGAATAGGAAGATGGATCTTATCTTGAAAGAAAGTGCTTTTTGCCTGAGAGATCGAAGCAGAGAAAGAGGAGAGGAGATTGATAGGTTAGGAGGTCGTCAGGGTTTGGATTTCCACCATTTCCGCTCGGCTGCCCGAAGGATGGTTCTATTAGCACGCAGTGCGTCATTAAGCCAGGGAGCAGGAGGGGACTGACGAGCCTGCCGAGATGTGAGAGGACAGAGAGAGTCCAGAGAGGATGAAAGAGTCGAGAGGAGACAAAGCTAATCGGTCGTCTTTACTTTGGACAGACATAACAGGGGAAATCATTGTTGCTGGTCTAACATACCAAAACACACACACACACACACACACACACACACACACACACACACACACACACACACACACACACACACACACACACACACACACACACACACACACACACACACACACACACACACACACACACACACACACACACACAACACACACACACACACACACACACACACACACACAGCTGTAGAATAACAGCTGAGCAGGTTTTTTCAGAGGGGAGAGAGGTGTCTTTCCTCGCCACAGATCCTGTTATCCAGCGTGAAGCTGTTGCCGCACGCAGCAGGGAGCGTCCTGCATTCCCAGCTTGGGAAAACTAAAATTTGGGAAAATCCTGCTCCTGTGTGTTCAGGGATGGCGGATTTGAGCCCTGGAGATAATGTAAATATAGAAACGCATGCATGTGCAAATGGACTGAACACACGCAGGCATATCTGCTGTCGGCTGGAACAAGTTTATTCTGTTTGTAAGCACTATTTGGGATGAAGTACATTTAAAAATACTACAATGAAACATAAAATCTTGCATGTTTTTGTATTTATTTAGCCTGAACCAAATGGCCACACGTGTTGTAAAGAGATGACACAGAAATGTATCCCCAACTCTATTGAGATTTTTTGGCATTTTCAGCTCTTTGCTTTGATGGCACATATATTGTATTGCATGTGCACTTTCATCAACCTTGTTTTTTAGCTGCACCATGCAACTGATTCATCCACGGTACACTACCTGCCGAGTATCTAGTTAACTGAGTTGCAAGCATAGTAGTGCTCTTCAATATGTCAGTGAAAAAACTATAAGAGAGCATGAATGGAGTCATGACATCTGATAAGGATTCATGAAGTTATAAAAAAATGAAACTACAAGAAGAGATGAAGACCTTTTCACAAACCTGGGAATAAATCCACATGTTAACCTTTCTGCAGATGCTTTTTATTAACATCCCAAACATCCTTCTGTACATCTTTCATGTAAACGAATGCAGGCTGTGATAACGGCTGCCCAATATGTTGTTTCAGCATCGACATATGGCAATATGGGCGATAGTAATATTGCAGGGCGTGCAATGTCAAGTAAGGTTAATTAATGCGTCACTAAGATTTTTTTGGTGGCTACTAATTTATACATTCAGTTAGTGTACGTGCTTTGCAATGAAGTATTAAAAGCATACATGTTACTGTTCTTCAGGTATAAGCAGGGGGCACAATCAAACACTGCCAATAACGAAATGCATCCAATCATCTCACAACACAGTGAGACAGCAGACACTTATTACAACTGCAAAAATGCAATAATGTCCCCCAGGAAAACACTAAATACATATGGATAGACTTTCTTTGTTCTCACTTTATCTCACACACAGACAGCAGACACTATAAATAATCATGTCAACTAATCACATACAAAAAAATATAGCTGTACAGATGTTAATGTAAGTAATTAGCATGTGTAAATGCAGTCACACACAAACTGAAAATGATACTGCAAATGCAAGCAATTATCACACACACAGACAGGCTCACACACACACACACACACACACACACACACACACACACATTCCTCCAGCGTGATATTCCCCTCTCTCAAACACACACAGGCTCACAAACACACACACTCACACACAGGCTCACAAACAACACACACACACACACACACACACAGCTCACACACAGGCTCACAAACACACACACACACACACACACACACACACACACACACACACACACAGGCTCACAAACAGGCTCATAAACACACACACACACACACTCACACACAGGCACACACACTCTCACACACAGGCACACATTCCTCCAGCGTGCTCCTCTGCTCACTCAGTAAATTAGTCGGGTAAACGGCGAGGTCACGTTCCGGTTAGCCGCCGCACCTCCGTTAGCTTCACGCCGCTAATTAGCCTCTCAGATGCCAATCAACTGCTCTAATGAGGACAGCTCTGCCTGTGTGCCTAACGAGAGAAACTCCTCAAGTGTCTGATGGGAAAGTTACTGTAACCGCACGGACACACTCGAAAAAACACATTCAATCAAGTGTGCACTGAATTTCCAAGTATACAGTGGATTGGAATCAGAAAGGTCTTGTTAGAGTTCCTGATGTTCCAACAACCAAAGAAATGTCTATACTGGACCCTTAACTTGATTTTTTTCTTTATATTTCATAACGTGTACTTTTTCACCAAAATAGGGTAAAAAAAACTGCTACCATTGATACATTTTTTTGAATTGGATATCTATGTTTGCTGATTTGTTATATTATTATTATTATAGCCATTCAAGCTAAAAACTGTAGCTCCACATCAAGCAGAAATTGAATAATAGAACGTACTAAAGATGTCAGAAAAAACTGATACTAATTCTGGAGTTAGGGTTAAAAAAATGACATTATATATTAGGTTATAGTTTTCTTTTACAGTAACTCGGGTACTTTCAGAGGTCTAAAGGGGCCTACACACCAAACTGACACCAAAGAACACGTCCCGACGGAACACGACTGTTGTGTCGCCTCACGTCTCTGCATCTTGGCCAACAGTCGCACTGGAACACACCGCAAAGACTTCAGACGAAGGCCAAGTAGCACGTACGAACTGCGCATACGTGGGTGGCAATAACTCTCCTTACCAGCAGGCGGCGGTAGTGTGTATTCGTCATTCAAAAGAGGCAACAACCGCAAGACAGACTGCATGATACACCGAGAGAAGAAGAACAGACTGCGTGATAGAAACAAACAACAAATAGCGTGTGCGTTCCATTTTCACTCTACAGCGAGAAGCTCATGGGGCTTTCCCGAACCTGTGTCGAGAGCTGGAGTTAAATGAAATCTCAGATTTGCCTTCTTAATAGTTTGTTTGGGTCCCTCACTTCCGTTTCGCTTCTCATGCACTGATTCGCTAAGCTGAACAGCCAATCAGAGTGATTTTTTTGGCCGACGGCTTTTAGCCTGACGGAAGGTGTCGGCACGGCCGAAAAGACACGACGGTGCGGGACACACCAATCTGAGTAGGGCGACAGAATGCTCATCGACGGCCAGACATCTATCGACATCTATCGACATCTATCAGACAAAGTAGAAAAATGTATCTCAGATGCAGTAAACTTGCTGATGATGCTACGTGTGATCAACACATTTGTGATGAAATTGGCTGGAGGGAAGCAATTTTATGATAGTTGCTAACTGTTATTAGCCAGTAAATGAAGGTTCAAAAGAGTTGCGTTGCACAATTTTATATTTTTCTGGCACGTTTCTTGTCCAAAGCATTGCCCACATGCTCGTGCATTTTGCATCACATACAGACAAAAACATTGCTCCATAGTCTCTAATACCTCATTCACACCAACGGTGTTTCAGGGCCGGTTCGGAGCTGGAGCTTGAAAAGCACCGGTTTTCCTGTTCACACCGCAGCGGAGCAGCCTCTTAGCTCCGGAATCCGGTTCGTTTCAAGCACCAAAAAATTCTCCGGCTAGAGCAAAAGCACCGCATACGTCACGCTTACGTCGAGGCGGGGGCAGGGGCAGGGGCAGGGGCAGGGGCGGGTTCAACTCCTGAACAACAACAAAAAGCCCGAGTTTTATCCAGTTTGTACACAACGATGGAGAAACTTAACAAGCAGCAGTGGTCCACTGAAGAGACCAGCTACCTACTGGGAATCTGGTCTTCCGAAGAGGTACAGAGGAAGCTGGAGGGGAGCACGCGGTCCAAAGCAATTCTCCAACAATTGCAGAAAGAGATGGCAACCGCTGGTTTTTACCAAAACCAAAACGAGTAGCGCTTCAACACAATCGGCCATTGTTGTTGTTGTCGGTGTGAGCTGTGAGGGGTTTCCGCGCGGTTTGGCTTTATGAAGCAGGCACGCAAACGGTTACGTCATGACGCAAACGATGACGCAATGACGCAGCACCAGTCGGGCTCTGAGCGGTGTGAAAAGAGCCGGAGCTAAACCGAAGAACCGGTTCTGAACCTGAAAAGCTCTAGCACGGAGCTTGAACCGGAGTTGCGTTGGTGTGAATGAGGTATAATAGAGGTTAAAAATTCCACATGGCACCTTAAGAACATTTCAAACAGGATCACATTCAGATTTGTGCAGATTAAACATCAATACTTCCGATCACTGCTTTGCATGGGGCACTGTTTATCGAGCATTTTTTACTTTACATGTTAACAATATTTCTCCTTAAAAAATGAAACTGACAGGTAATAGCACTAGTCCAACAAACTGTGTGTCTGAAGGAGTAAATCCCATTAGCGCAGCGTTCACTAGCTGAGCAGACAGTTCACCTCCAGGTCAAGGTGAGTGTGTGTGAGCGAGACATTAAAACTACACTCCCATAATTATTGTGTTCCCCTGGGCTAAAGGGAGGGGGCACACTGGTACTTCACACATCCAGGCAGCCTCTGGGTATCATCAAACACACAAAGGGCTGTTACAGGGTGTGGAGAGAACCCTTCACACAAAGAGAGGGAGAGAAGGAGAAGAGGCAAAGAGGGATGGAAAATTGAAAAGCTGACAGTAAAAAATGCGAGTGTGTGTTGCCTGTATTTACATGTTACATGATGCAAATTAAGGAAAGTCATTACAGGAATGCACTAGTGTTTTTGACATGCTTTCCCACTGTAAATGAAACTGCATTTCGTTGAGCAACCCTCTGATGCAAAATCACGATAAATGTATGATCTGAAATTCAGCTAACTATTGAACAAGGGAAGCATCAATTGGCCAATGAGTAAATAAATAAATCAAACAGCGACCCTAAATATTTTCTGGAGATAAATGAGGAAATGGTGAAACTCCCTTCCCTTTACATCCCTCCTTATCTTCATCTTTACTTACAAGACAGTACATCTATCCTGAGGAGGAAGCTTTGATCATGGTGACAGAAGAAACATTGAACAGATGTTGATTAAACTGTTAAACCTGACTTATGACTGTATGAAGAAATTCAACATGATATAGGATATTTAAATACAGCGGTGCATACAGTAGCCCCCTTTAATAGTAGATAGCTATGACCTTTGCCATATAGTGATTCACAAGGACCATTGTAAATATGTGCAGTAGAGGACATTTACAGTGAACCGTTGCAGTCACTCACATGCAGCAACCAATATGATCGTTAGATGTGTGAGTACATAAAATAGGATTAAAAGGCTGAACTTCCAAGAAATACAATTCTATGAATACACTTGACTATCAAAGGCTAACACAAGAACGACAGATTTGATTAAAGGCGAACAATTGATATGTAGGGCGAAGAATGTAAACTGAAGTATGAGAGGTAATTTGGCCGAAGAGAGAAAAATGCACAGAAACAAAAATAAGCTTGGTGTGTGTGTGTGTCTGTGTGCGTGTGCGTGTGTGTGTGTGTGTGTGTGTGTGTGCGTTTCCGAGGCACACCAGGCTTTATAGAGTCCATCAGCACAGCAGGAGGAGAAGAAATCACTCCTGGTGGAGGAAGTGCTAATGGCTCTGTTGTATGTGTGTGTGCGGTTGTATGTGTGGTTGTATGTGTGTGTGTGTGTGTGTGTGTGTGTGTGTGTGTGTGTGTGTGTGTGTGCGTGCGTGCGTGCGTGTGTGTGTGTGTGTGCTGATTGATCGAACATGCCAAGTCCATCTCGGCATTCCCTGATGGGAGCCAGAGTGTGAAATTGCCAAAAAGCCAAACAGCAAATAATCAGGACAGACACACACATCCACAAACGGACCAGCACACACACACACACACACACACACACACACACACACACACACACACACACACACACACACACACACACACACACACACACACACACACACACACACACACACACACACACACACACACACACACACACACACACACACTTTCTTTTACCATTTATCGCTCTCAGACCTTGTCTTTATCTCTCTATCTCATACAAACACATTCGCACACACATCCACATGTTCATCCGCCCCTTCCTTCTGTAATTAGTTGTATTTTCCATGGCTGTTATCCACTTTACTCCCTTTGAGGAAAAGCAAGTGTGTCTTTGTAACTGCACATTTTTCTGTCAACCACTTAAATGAAAACACTTACAAACACACACACAGGTCCAAAAATACATCAGTGTCATAAATGAATCAATCATTGAGAAAAGTTAATTAAAGAGTGTTTGCTTTTCTTTCCCTCTCTGCAGCCGTGTTTGTGTGTGTGTATCCCGGCGTCTCCAGGCAGTAGCAGATACATTCCCCGTGCTACACTACAAACACATACTTACAACAAAGACTTCAGAGCAGCGTGTGTGTGAGCAGCGTGTGTGTGAGCAGCGTGTGTGTGAGCAGCGTGTGTGTGAATAGCATGTGTGTGAGCAGCATCTGTGTGTGTGTGTTTGAGGCACGTTTAGCTGCATAGTAACCAACTGCTTCCAAGCTTGCAGTTATTAAACAAGAAAAAAAAGCTCCGTGTGTGTTAGTGTGTTTAGTTGTCAGATTAAAGTGTTTAGCTGCGCCTCCCGCTCCTGTGGGATTGTGGGAAGTATTTGCGGTGCCTCTGCTGTCCGAAGGGAGACTGTGAAGAGTTTTCTAGGTGAGAGAAATGGGTCAATTTTTGATCTGAAAACTGGCAAGCCTAAAGCCTAAAGCAGCACAAACTGTCTCTTCTGTACATGAGATGCTTTATTACTTTAAAAGGAATAATCTCATTAATTAAAAAATATCAATATAAGATCTCATATGCAGTTTAAATTTAGTTTAGCATAACGCCAGGGTATATAGTGTGTATAAACTGTAAGGGGTAAGATTATTATGAGGTTATCGGGTTTTGGTTCTCTTAAAATTCAGATTGAATGTACCGTTTTAGAAAAATCATTTGGTACCATTTCTGATGTTCTGCCAAAAGTCAAAACTAAACATGGAGAAGCTGCGTTTGGTGTTTATGCTCCAAATATCTCGAACAAACTCCAGGAAAACTGCTGCCTTTTATTGAATCCAATAATTATTCATATCCTTTACTACACTGTAGCTTTAATCTTGTATTTTAAACCCGTTTTATTCAGATTTAGCTTGTTTCAATGCGCTGTGTCTTAATGCTTTTAACGTGTCATTTTGAATTGCGTTGTTGTTTAAATAAACTTGACTTGATTTAAATGTACACACAAAACAAAGTGGTTGAAATATATAAAGTAAAGAAATGGAGAAAATGCATTATGGTCTTCTTCCCCATCTGCTTGCTTTTTAAAAATATATATTTATAAAAATACCCTCCACCTATCTGCTAACACAACAAACATACACATGATATTCCTCACCAGAGTAGAGCAATCACAGTTCAGGCTTCAATGGGCATCACATAGACCTCCTAAATCCAATAATCTAAATTGGCTGCAGTTTGACCAGAAATAAACATCTACTTCCCGTGCTCTAAAATTAGCCCCCGCTCCTCTCCAAACGAGAGTAAAAATCCATGTTGGCAAATAAAATAAATGAGGTCAACAGCCCTTTGGCAGGTTGCTGGGATAGAACTACTTCACCACAACACACTGAGCCACTGGCAGATAAACCTAAAAGTGAATTTAGGACCCTGTTACTCCATCAGCCATGGCATTATTTATTTAGTTTGAACTGTGAGAATCAAATATATTTAGCATATTTAAAATTAGAGCATGCAGCAACTCGATCAGAGGGAATATGATCAGATCCCTCAACACCAAGCACAGAAATAATTGTTATTCCAGCTATCAACAAAAACTGGCCAAATGCATGTACGGTATATATTCGGAGTATCTCACAAAAATACAGCAGGAGGTACAATCAGATGAAGTGAAGTAAGAGTATAGAGAGGTGCAGGAATGAGTCCTAAACCCGGGAATGAGTGAGCATGAGGGATCCATTATGATGCTGACTTCGGGTCGGTCTACAGAAATACGTCATCACTGCACCACTTTAAAAGGTTGAGAGTTAAGCAGAGATTTTGGACACTTACAGTCGAGAGAGGAGTTCGTTCTTCTGAAACAGCAGCTCTGGAAATTGGCTGAGATGGTTCTTATTGAGGCGACTGGAGGGACAAAAGAAAAATACAATCGATAAGTTAATGTTCAGTTCTGTTCAGTGGACATGTATCGTACATGCATTCACATTAATGTGAGTGTGTGTTCTCTCACAGTCTCTCCAGCTCCTTCAGCTCATCAAAAGCTCCTCTCTCCACGTTACTGATCTGGTTCTCCATCAGATGACTGCAATGACAAACAACATTTTAAAAACAATCATTAAAATGACACTAAAACACATTGAGAAGAAATGCAATTTGGAGTACATCACAATCAATTTGTTAGTTATTATTATTATGTATTATATATTTTCATTCTTAATGTATTATTGTGTTTTTCATGGAAAATCAAATTATAACTTTTTTCCTTTTATAATAATATATATAATAGCTGAATATTTTGCCATTACATAATTTTCCTATACAAATATCCCTAATACTTTAAGCTAAGTATAACATCAGGATATATTACAACAGACATCAGTATATATAGGAAGGTAGGAACATGTGAAGTGTGAAAAAAGGATGTGGACTCATGACTTAAATCATGATGCTTAATGCTCAAATTCCAAAGATGTAACGTTTTTCCCACTTTTTGAATTTGTTATCTTAAAATGCCGGGTAGATTATGTTCCCAGGAAGAAAACAGTGTTTGGTTGCATCTGTTAACATGTCTCTTAATGCGTTTAAAATAAATCCCTACAGTACTGCACTACTGCTTCTGCTCTGTTTTGTCATCTTTCCCTTCTGTAGTAAAAATGTATTTTGTTGTGCAACCCTGTTAGCAGAAATAAAAAAAATGTAATTCTTAATTCGACAAAATGCTACTTATTATGGAAAAACGTGGGCATCAATTTGCCATTTAGTAAAAAACATGAAAGCAAAAACAGCATCTAGCTATATTGGGGTGATATAATAGACAAAAAAGGTTATTTCTGACACCCTGCAAAAAAAAAAGAATCAAACTAAAACTCTGCTTAAAAATACATCTTTACCCTCCTATTAATCAAACTGGAAACCCAAATCCCCATCACTCATTGTGTCTCCCACAGTGTCCGCTGGGATCTGTACGTTTGGTAAAAGCCCTCTGCAGACTTCCACATTATAAACTGTTGGGGAATAATTTGCTTAGGTATTCAACCTTTGACCCAGTTCATCATTTCTCCTCTCACTGTCTCTTTTCCCACGGCATAGGTCTACGGCCTTGGGTATTGCTGCTATCTCTCTTAAGGAGGAGCAGCTTGGGCGCATTGTTGTTGCCAGTCTATGATAGAGCACAAGCCGCCATGAGGTAGTTTACTGTTCAGGGACGAAGGTTCCCTGGCACACATTCTTTTCTATGGACGAGAGCTCTAGTTAGATTCAGGGTCCTTATTGCTTTAGTCTCACTGATGAAGAATGTTGATTATTACACTCCGAACTAGTTAAAACCTCGAGCTGCAGAAAGAGTTCTTCAGAATTGGTTTGGCAACCGCTGATTCAACTCGTGACACACAACCTGTCTTGTGAATTCTCCGGCCGAAGCTCCAAATAAACCGTCAGTGTTTGCCATCAAAGCTCCAGCTCTCCTCGTGTCTCTCTGAGTCCTGTTTCCAATTGCTTCAGAGGTTTCCCCCACATAAACCTCTGGTGTAACACTCAATCCCCTCCTGACAGAAACGACCCGAGGCTCCCAGCATGCTGATAATCTGCTCTGAGCCTCAGGAGATGTCATTACTTCCCGGCATGTCATCCTTTCTCCACCTTAATGTCCCTCCCTGACACCCAGGTAAACACAGAAATCTCCAATCACTGCTGCCCCTCCCTCAGGGCACTGTGTTTTCCAGGTGAAAAGGTCACAGATAAACCCCTCCCTGTTGTAAATCTGACTGACACTGACACCCGACAAGCACCTCTGGGTGGCTCGGGTGTCACTGCAGAGCTCTTTCCCTCTGGCTGCTGATGGTGCCGCCACAGCCAGGATTCCCACATTCCTCACACATAAAACTAGCAAAGAATAGTGGGAAAGAATCTGCTGAATACATACAAGCTGCTGCACCGTCAACAAAGACCCTGACAGCTGTGAAAGAAGCTTACAGCTCTTTATTTTACAGATATAAGAGTGTTACGAACCAAACGTAGATAAGTCAAAGGCACATTTTGAATTAAAAGATGCTGATTTAAGGATGTTATTGATACTATGGACATGTAAAAGACACAAATGTATATGTAGGTGAATGAGTAAACTTACAGGACTCTGAGGTGTTTGAGACCAGAAAAGTCTGCCTTGGTGATCGCTGTCAGGTTGTTCCCGTTCAGATCCCTGAAGTAAACAAACAAGAAAACAGATTAGAGAACAGGCAGAACATGGAGGACTGAGGTACTTTGAAATTAGCAATGGCATATGCAGGGTAAAGTCCAAAAAGACATGTCCAATAATACAAACGTCATATAGGTTCATATTTTAGAGAAATATTGACTTGTAATAGAAGACATAGTTTTAATTTGAACCTCATAATGTACAAAAGTTCAATTAAAAGAATGAATTTTGTATGAAATGTCTATAAATTACAGCACATTGCAAACACAGTCGCATGTTTTGGGTTAAGCTTTGTGTTAACATTTTAAAGCTGCTGTACGTGTTGGTGGGCAACACAAAATGGCAGAACATCCAAATATGCCTCTCCGAACTTCCTTCGCCAGCTCTTTAAAAAAAGGAGCAATAAAGTCAAATTTCCCTGCTTGATTGGTATATCTCAGTTGCAATGAATATCTTTAACCTCTCATAGAGTGCCACAGTGACGCATCCTAAAACCCGGAAGTAAACTCCTTCCGGTTCCTTCGACAAAAACGCAATGCAATTTCTCCATAGGATTTAGGAAAATAGCTGGAAATAAGGTCTGTGGTTGAAACACATTTAAGAGACGGATCACGTTTTGTTCAGCCGGATAATCTCCACATGTCTACCCTACTTTTTCAATTTTCGTATCATAAATCTAGTCGCCAGAAGCTAAATGCTAACGTTATGCTATAAAGGAACTACAGCAGGGTCGCTGCTTCAACATCACGCCAACGTGAGATCCATATTCAAACATACAGATTCTAAATGGTACAAGTTGAAGCGTTTGTTTGAACAGTTTGCAGGAGGCAGGTACTTGCTTCAAGCAACAGGCAAACAAACTTAGAGAGTGTTACGTGTTCGGTGTAATGACGTACAACGTCCTCGACAACTTCTGTAGTCCTATTCAGCCACTTGGTAACAACCATCGTTTTTCAGATACATCAACTCTTCAGAAATCACCAGTGGGGTCACTGCTGATGGATTTAATGTCGTAGAACAAAACGTGATCTGTCTCTTCAATGTGTTTCAACCACAGACCTTATTTCCAGCTATTTTCCTAAATCCTATGGAGAGATTGCATTGCTTTTTGGCGAAGGAACCGGAAGTGGTGAAATGCTAACTTACTTCCGTTTTTTAGGACGCGTCACTGTGGCACTCTATTAGTCTACTAGGGAACTTGTTTTACTGAACCATTCTTCTGTCTGTCTTCAATTTTTGAGTTTGTTCCTGGCCAGCTATGAAATAATAGCAAAGATCTATCCAAAATGTTTAAATGGTTTGTATTCCCTTTAACAACTCAATTGGATGTCAAAGCTTTCAAGCCAAACGGGAAATCTGCATTAATGAGTGAAAGCAGCACATTAATCTCCACTGGAAGTCCCTGTCTGCTAGTACAGCACTCATTAAAATATTCAACTTTTCACTACAAGTGAGATCTTTCCTCAAGGACATTTACTATGAATACACACTGTATAAATATCCCTCTACTGTGCGGCACATTGTTTCTGCTCTTTGAAGTTATTTTCACTCAGTTTGTGGAGGAGGAGGACTTCAGTGGGAGTTCATTTTGAGGACAAGACGCATTTTTTTCGGTGTTTGTTTTACTGTAAATCAGCCAACGTCAGCTTAAAGTTGCCAGAAACCGTTTCTCTCCTAAGTTTTTTAGACGTAGAGTAAAGATTCCTTACAAAATGAGCAGGCTTGTAGAGTAACGGACTACGTGTGACGGACTACGTGTAACGGACTACGTGTGACGGACTACGTGTGACGGACTACGTGTGACGGACTACGTGTGACGGATTACGTGTGACGGACTACGTGTGACGGACTACGTGTGACGGACTACGTGTAACGGACTACGTGTAACGGACTACGTGTAACGGATACGTGTGACGGACTACGTGTGACGGACTACGTGTAACGGACTACGTGTAACGGATTACGTGTAACGGACTACGTGTAACGGATTACGTGTAACGGACTACGTGTAACGGACTACGTGTAATGGATTACGTGTAACGGACTACGTGTAACGGACTACGTGTAACGGATTACGTGTAACGGACTACGTGTAACGGATTACGTGTAACGGACTACGTGTAACGGACTACGTGTGACGGACTACGTGTGACGGATTAAGTGTGACGGATTAAGTGTGACGGACTACGTGTGACAGACTACGTGTGACGGACTACGTGTAACGGACTACGTGTAACGGATTACGTGTAACGGACTACGTGTAACGGACTACGTTTAACGGACTACGTGTAACGGACTACGTGTAACGGACTACGTGTAACGGGATTAATCAGGATACTAATCAGATAACTGTTACATTTCTAAAATTGTGGATTACAAGCAGGATGTTAAAAGAGCATATAGTGTTTGTTGTGAAAGGATAAGATGTTATTTTTTCTCTGTAAGGTGTTCTGTTCTGTAGGATAATACTTTAAGTGTAAATCTATACTTTCTTTGGTTCATTTGTTCTGTTTTTGATTTAGTAGGTGAAGCTATAAATTCATAAAATAGTGTGTGTGAGCTTAACTGTGTGTATCTCAGATTTTATTTCTGCTTTTTAAACTGTAGTATGTGCTCATGTGTATCATTGTTGGTGTATAAGCTCAATATGCTTCATGAAAGGCAGGTTTTCCTATATATCTAATTACATTTTCATGCTAAATATCTTGGTTTCTTCTTGTCTAAGGTCACATTGTTCTATTGTCTTACCCCTTAGATGCACGAGTGACTGGACCCTACACTCTTCCATAAGTGGGTCAAAAAGAATAATATGTGTTTTATGCCATTTTTGTCATTTTGGTTAAGAAAAATCACTTGTATAATATTTAGTATTATATTTTGGTTCACACTAGAAATATTTTATATTTAATTTTTCACTATTTATAATTTTAGACATTTTTTTTACATTTTGAAAAAAACCGCTTTGAACATATTGATGCAAAGATCTCCGCTATTCTCAGACCCTCACAGTATTCCAGTCCCTTTTCAAAACTCATCTCTTCTCCTCTTGTATACTCATAGCCCACCCCCCATCAATCCATGCTGGTTGATCAAGTTTGATAGTCCTATACCCCCCACCCTAACCTTCCCTTATATTGTAAAGCGATTTTGAGTCCTTGAAAAGCCCTATAAAAATATAATGTATTATTATTATTATTATACTGACAGGTATCAGATCTTGCGGTGTAAAATAATCTTCCTGAGAGGTGTCACTTGTGATGTAGTCTGTGTGGTCTACAGTGAATGTATTCCTGACAGCAACAGGTGATAAGAATCAAAGGTTCCCATAGGATCCCATAGGAAATGCATGCGGGTCATTTTTGACCCACTTATGGAAGCTTGAGGTAGAAATACAAAAACTACAATTTCTTAAAATGTAAATTTAAAATGTGGATGGCATGATATCCCAAACATGTTTTTTGAGGAATAGCTGGAATATGAAATGATAAAAAAATGTAATTACAAAGATACTTCAAGAAAACCACCTCACCGGGTCCAAAAAGACCCACTTATGCATCTAAGGGTTACATAATACACTCACACATGTTTTTCTCTATTTATTTGCATTGCAGTTGATATTGAGGTTATCCAAAAGTGACGGGAAGTAATCAGGTTACATTTCATTTATATCGTGAAACTCAGATTAGATTTTTACTGGTAACTAGCATTTTTATGACTAAATACCTTTTTTTAAAACCCTCCCAACACTGAAAATGACACAGTTTCTGTTTTAGTATAATGTTCATTACACTGAAAAAATGTCCTCCCATTGCACTCATTCCAAGTCACTCACTGAGGCTTCAGCCATTTTTAACACACACTTTATGTAAAAACTCTTAGTGTCAGTGTGTGTAATGTGATATTGCACTTAGACATGCTCTCTTTTCAACACAGTGGTAGAGGCTGCTCCATCAGGAGAGATTTAACCCTTCAACCTCATTGTCTGCTTTGATTGACAGCTGCGGAGAAAGAGAGGGGATGATGTCATTCTTCCCACGAGGCTTTTATAGAAGGAGAGGTAACTGAACCTTGTGTGCGTACCTGTGTGTGTGTGTGTGTTTATGTGTGGAGTGTCATGTTCCTGTACTACTGTAAAGGGTGGAGCAGAGTGTGACCTTGTCCTTGTATAAAGGAGAGAGAGAGAGACAGAGAGAGAGAGGATGTTGTGGTTTGGGTGTGTGAACAGGATCTGTGCAAAGAAAACACCTGACAAAGAAGATTTTGGCTTTCAATAAATACTTCCCCCATCTCTTTTATGAATTTAAGGTGAAGGCGAGGGTTCACAATGTATCAATGATTCTAGTACAATAAACATGTAACCGTTTGTACATTGAAAGATTAAATATTATATGTTTCTATATAAGACAAATTATGCTCGGACAAATCCACAGTTAGTGAGCAAAATAAATGTTTGACCTACAAAGTGATATTTTAAGTACCAAGTTTTTTCTCTTTGCATGGCTACTTTAGAGCAAGGAGGTGATTTTGAGTTGTGAGTTTGTGTGTGTGTACTAGAAAGCCAATTTGGGTCAAATCCTCTCTGTTGACACCACAAAGTCCTCCTGGAGACGTTCCCATTTCGCTAGGAAGGCAACTACAAAACCATTTAACGTAATGAATTTATTTCCTATTATTTGGTGTTGGAAAACGCTTAACTTCTCATTATAAGAGCCAAAGAGTGTCATGTTGAACAGCTTTTATTTGTTTCTTTCTGGACCTGATAAGCTGCTCCCACCATTGACAGGTTTGACTGTATTTTGCAAACCAGTGGTGCTCAATTCACCAAACCAATGCACTAAATAAATACAGGTAGATACAAGAAAGATACACAGCATGTAAGTAAAAGTAGTGAGGTTTATCAGAAGCCTAAATAGAATACTAAAGACTATACCTTGGGAAAATCTGACTTTAGATTGGTTTAACCTGCCATCTCCTCCTTCTTATGAGGATTGAGCTACATTGGAGAGTTAAGTAGCACAACGAGAAGTCACTACTCAACAGTATAATAGGTATTTATTGATTGGCAATGGACTCATGTAATCCTGCCCAGTGTGTCTACCAAAAGTGTTCAATCTAGTTGGCATATAGAATCATGGCATGGTTTGCCTTGCTTTGGCTCTCACTTCAAGTAATGGCCTTGTTCTGCACAATGTAACTCGCACTGGCACGGCAGATTGCTCCTCTACAGTCGATACAAAGACATTTGGGAATGGAAAATGTTTCAAGGTAAAATAATTTCATCCCACTGGGAAAAAAATAACATATTGGAGGTCTTACAGTCTGAAGCTGGTAGAAGTGGTATTTCTTAGAGACTAGGGGGGAGCAGAAGCAGGCGATTGGCTGGGATTGAGGGAGGGAAGGATGGATGGAGACAGGTCATGGCGGGGGGTCCAGAATCACTGCCTGGATGTGTGTGAAATTACCCTGACAGTTAGACCGCTCAGGCAAAAAAAGCCAGAGCAGGGAGAGAGATGTAAAGCGAGCGATGGCCATATTGTCACACACTATCAAAGCAATCCTCGGACACACACTAAGTCACGAAAATATCAGCCACTTATTGCAGAATCCTCATGAGATTGGTCTGAGGGGAAGGGAAGAGACACGAGGCGAAGGATGAACACAAACACAGCGCTGATGAGGCGTGGTTAATCGAGTTTTGTGCAGCATGGCGGGGTCAGGGGTCAGCTGAGCGACAGACTCCCCTCGAGTGGCGACTCTGCCAAACAATAGCTCATTAAAGCAGAACGCGTCTCACACACACACCCACAAACACACACACAGCCTCAGTGGGCAGCGAGGCAGTTGATCCGCTCTGCTCTCCACTGTTAGATCGGACATGGAGGGAGAACAGGAGGGGGCCACGGAGGAAGATGATGAGATACGTGGTGTGGTTAGAGAGAGAGAAATAAAGATAAGAGACAGACAGAGAGTAGAAGCACTGATTCAGGATAAGAG
This sequence comes from Dissostichus eleginoides, assembly GCA_031216635.1. Classification (NCBI taxonomy): domain Eukaryota; kingdom Metazoa; phylum Chordata; class Actinopteri; order Perciformes; family Nototheniidae; genus Dissostichus; species Dissostichus eleginoides. The sequence goes on along the minus strand of CM062266.1, from coordinate 33,955,057 downwards.
ACGGGTATCTAAACTCAATCCTCTTCCGGTAGCAACAGAAATGTGTCAAAAGGGTTGAGTTTAAGACCTGACAAGTATCATAAATGGTAATGCCTGGTGAAATTTCAAGTCTGTAACCCTAACCCTATATTTTAAATCTTTTTGTGTCAATATAGCGCAAAAGAATGTATGCAATGATGGAGAATGCATATTTTTCTGAATTAAACAAGTGGGGATTTGTAGGAAAGCATGTTAATGGTCCTCATAAGTTATAAACTGACAAGTCATTTCACAACAGGAACTCAAGGCTTAGCAACACAATGTTTACAACATTTTGTAACACTCAAAGACAGGATTGTACAACTATAAACAGATATTATGGCAAACAAATCTTTCACCAAAACAGATGTGAGCCCTCTGTCATCGCACAAATGAATGAGGTGCTTGCGTCTTTTCAAACGGCTAACGCTCGGTCTTAATTCAACCTGAAAATCATCATAGCCTATAGATCAGGGGTGTCAAACTCGAGGCCTGTGGGCCAAATCCGGACCCCGACTTCATTTTATTTGGCCCGCAAGAGCTTGCAAAAAATATAATACGTTTATTATAAGGTTTCATGCCACTTTACAGAAGCACGATGTCCATAAACTACATGCCCCACAATGCATCTCATTTTGTGACTTGCGCACTGAAGAGATTTGCAATTATTTGCAAATGATTTGCCCTAGACTTCTGCTCTCAGACGTAGTTAATTATGAAGTTATTCCCCTATCCGATAATAATCCAATGCAGAGGCAATAATGTAATATAAAACATTATTTTATATATATGTATATTTATATAGGCGTGTGGCACAGTGGACTAGTGCGTTGGTGTTCGGATCAGGGGAGCACAGGTTCAAACCCCACTGCAGTCAGCATGTCGTTGTGTCCCTGAGACACTTCACCCCAAATTGCTCCTGTGGGGATTGCCCACAGTATTAAGTCGCTTCGGATAAAAGCGTCTAACAAGTAACATGTAGTGTATATAGTCTTAAAGTTACAACCGGCCCTTTGAGTGCAACCTTAATGCTGATGTGGCCCGCGATGAAATTGAGTTTGACACCCCTGCTGTAGATATTGTACGTCTGCAGGTCTCAAATGCTGCTTTTCTTACTTGATTATTGGTGGTGCAGTTTGGCAGGTATAGAGCTGGTCTGACAAAGGACTGTGATTGAAATCTTAAATCTACTTTCTACCTTAAAAACCTTGTTTCTGTAGTTGGTTTGGATTCAGTCCTGAAAAACCCCACCATAGAACCATGATCCAGATCACATCCTGTCAGGGTCCTCTTGGGTAGTGAAACCTTAGTATTAAAATGGCAGTTCTCAAACAAAGTCAAACACACCATAAGGACAGAAAACTATTAAGTCCATGGTAACTGCTCCAAACCCACTAACCCTTTTTAATACATATTCAGAGCCATTCTGGGCAACCCCGGGGTGGTTTGTTCCTTTGTTTGGTCACATGAGAAGAGAGCAATCAGTACAAGATGTGGCTGAGCGGGAGGTTTGTAAATGGTGCTTCATTTGGACCGACATCTGACCATGACCAACATCCCTCCAGGACACAGCAGATATTCTCCTGCTCTGAACAGAGTCATTTCCTGACCAGGAAAGAGAACTCCTGTAACGTGCTGTGTGAAATATTACCGAGTCAACACAAGGCTGCAGTGCAGATGTAAAAGCAATCTTCCTTTCCTCCTCCCCTCCCTTTCTCCTCCAACACCTCTTTCCTATTATCATCTCTCCCTCCTTCACATCACCAGATCCCTTCTTTATGTTCACCCCTCGTCTTCCTCATTTTCCCCCTGATAGCCTTAAATAACTCTTCCTTCCCCTCCGCCTCCTCCTCCTTTTCCTTTTCTTTGCGTTCTCCTGATGCAGCACGGTGGATGTGACTGATATTAGAGACCACACACACACATTCAGGTCTAATGACACTTCATTAGCGGCATCTTCCCCACTGAGAGACTGCGGGGGAAATGGTGAGATGATTATAAGAGATGGACAGAGAGAGAGATGGGAGCGAGAGGCTGAGGCTGAGGTGGCAGTAATTGCTAATGAAACTGGGAAACAAGTGTGTGTGTGTGGGTATGTGTGTGTGTGTGTGTGTGTGTGTGTGTGTGTGTGTGTGTGTGTGTGTGTGTGTGTGTGTGTGTGTGTGTGGGGGTATGTGTGGGTGTGTGTGTGTGTGGGTATGTGTGTGTGTGTGTGTGTGTGTGTGTGTGTGTGTGTGTGTGTGTGTGTGTGTGTGTGTGTGGGGGGGGGGGTGTGTGGGTGTGTGTGTCTGTGTGTGTAAGACTGAGAGAGAAAGGGAGACGAGGTTTAGCGAGTGATAGAGAAACAAAAGAAAATGATTTAGCTACTTCACAACTAACAAATGTGGAAAAGTATTCTACCAATTAGTACTACTGGCGTTTCCCCACTTCTACGAAATGATTTCTAGGAATCTTAGTTTCAATTTGTTGAGCTTTAAAGATAATTAAACCATGTCTTTCTATTAAAACAATGTCCAGGTTTCTCAGGATAGTCCACAGATCTGACTGTTGATGGTTAACGATGAAAGACATTCACATCTGTGGATCATCTTGAGTAAAATGGACACTGTTTCATGAAGTTCTGTTTCCGTTTAGTTTTTCGAAGACGTTTTTAGTCGTGCTTTGAGTAGAATTCAGAGCATATCTAAGAATGAGGGATTGCCTCCTCACAGTTCTCACCGTGGAGGTATAGCTGACCCGGTGGCTAGCAGCTAGCGTTGCTAACGTAGCTAAAAGTAACAAAGAAATGCAACGCTGACATAAGAGTGTACATCTTTAACCTCAGAAGGGCTTTAAGGGGTGGCCGCTACATTTTGGGGACAATACCATCAGTCTGGAAAACGTTTTCTTCAGTAACTGCAACATAACTTTACATTACATTTTATTTAGCTGACGCTTTTATCCAAAGCGAATTACAATAAGTGCATTCGACCAAGAAGATACAAACTTGAAGAAAACAGAATCATACAAGTACAACAGGTTTCATAGAGCCAAACCATTTCAAGTGCTACTCAACTGGCTTTAGATAAGCCAGTCCTTAGTTAGTCTATAAGTGCTTTGTTAGTAATTTTATTGCTCGAAGTGGAGTCGAAAGAGATGAGTTTTGGTCTGCGCCGGAAGATGTGTAGGCTATCTGCTGTCCTGATGTCAATGGGGAGCTCATTCCACCATTTTGGAGCCAGGATAGCAAACCGACGTGTTTTTGCTGATGGGAACTTGGGTCCGCCTCGCAGTGCGGGTGCAGCGAGCCGTTTGGCCGATGCCGAGCGGAGTGCACGTGCTGGGGTGTATGGTTTAACATAAGAGTGGGGGAGCGATGGCCATTAGCTCTACATTGGAGCCAACACACATGGACTCGCATGCATACAGGCTATATTAATGGCTATATTAACCAAGCACATAAATACTCGGATTACAATACCCAGAGAGAGAAGGACTTCAATCTCTACTCAAAACGACATTACTATATCTTTACATTGCGAATAGTTGTTGGGCTTTAATGAACCAGGTGAGCTTAAAAAAGAAACCACTTTTTGATTGCCAGTACTTAGTTAGTCCAGTAATTAGTTGCCTCATTGGCAGCTAAATATATATAATGGAACCCAACACAAACACACATGTAGCTTCATAAATACTTTTCTAATGAGGCATATAGGAAAATAAATAAACAAGAGCGTTTGAGTGTGTTTTTTCAGTTTGCAGTGTGTGACTGATTCACGCTGCTTCAGTTATTTATGTTTGAGGTGTGAGTTTCCAGGAACTCTGCATTGATGGAGCACACACACCTCTCTCTCCCTTAGATACAGGAAGATAAAACATCAGAGTCCGACAGACCTCGACCTGCACTTTCTCACACTTTCACAGGCAGACACAAGTCGACAGTCTGTTTAAATGTTTCCTGTCCATGTCCTACCTTCAGAGTGAAGCAGTAGGAGGTAAAACGGGAAACACTTGAGTATCAAAAATGTACAGATATATTTATTTAATATCATATCGTATAAACTGTTGGGAGTTGGGAGTTGAGCTGCTTAATCCAACGAAGCATTGAAAGTGTTGACTTTCAAATTCTATGACATGAAAAAATAAAATGTGCATCAAGAAGAGCAGTAGTACAAGTCATGTACGCCCATCTAGTCTACTTATTAAACTATTAAGCTGCTACTACTTCCTAAACCCTAGCAAACCACAGGAGATTTTAAAAAGTATATATTTCCCAGAACAACAAGTAGTAATAATTGTAGTAAACTTTTGACTTATTTAAAACTGCAGGAAATGCCTTCTTGGTATAAGAACAGTTTAGTTTTATAATAAATAAATATAACATTGCAAAGGTCCAGGCGACAATCAAATTGTACATTTTCTGCCTGAAAGATCTTTTTTTTTGTAAAAGGGACGATTGTGCACGATCAGCAGCTTTTTTCGCGAATGGCCCTGGTAGTCAACTATAAACTTGTAGAACTGGTTAAGAGTGTGGTCTCTGAGCAGGAGACATAATATCTGGGTGAAAAAAGGTTAAACGAGTCTGGGTTTTATTCCAAAACTCCCATACAATGAAATATTCATGATTTTTCATTAGTTAACATAAAGGATTGCTAAGTAATTGACAAGAAACGTTGCCTTTAAGTCATTCTTTCCTCGAATACCAGTGCATTCACTTCACAGATTCTCTCACACTCCCTTTCTCACACACTTCTCCCCTTTTTCTCGGCTCAAATAACCATGCTCATCATGGCCCAAAGGGGCATCCATTTTTCAGTGTTGCCATGACAATCCAACGAGGAGGGGGTGTTTGGTTTGACTGCAGTCACCTTGATAAACGACCCTCTTATTGCTGCCCGTCTCCCAGGGAATACTGTACACACACTCCGTTTCTCCCTCTCTCTCTCACACACCACTTGCTCTCCTTCCCCCAGTGGCTAGCTGTCCAGCTGACACACACACTCAGATCACTTTACATGCTAATTGGGAGACAAGCCCTCTAACAAATAGCTATTTAATGAGTTACTGCAGGGCAGAGGCTGTCTGAGTCTGCAGGATGGTAGACCGTCTGAGCAGAGGTCACACTGGCTGTGTTTACATGCACGGAGTAACCCGTCATTGGTCATTTGCTCATGTAGGTCTTGTACTTTTAAAAGGGTCAGTTCACACACACATCGCAAAAAAACCATGGGAAGGTTTTTGAGATAACTGTCTCTGAAATGTCTGTTGCCATCCCAATACCATGGGGTTAAAATGGAATTCCAATGCTGCAGGAATGAGTCTTAAAACCCGGAAATGATTTAGTGTTTTGTCCTTTCTGCTCCCTTTGTCTTGAAGTATTTTTGGTTAGTTGGTTGAAATAAGGTCTGTGGTTAACGCAAGCTGAAGACATTTTAACGTTTTGTTCTACAACATATAATACTTCATTAAATATCCCGCTGGTGGTTGCTAACAAGTGTCTAAATGTCAATACCAAATGTCATCAAGATGAACATGAGTCCGCCTTTAGCTCAGCTGTGGTGACTTGGAAGTCATGTGATCGTGATGTAGGTCGTTCATAGTGTTTATAACGTTACCTTCTAATGACTGCATTTACATTTGAAATAACATAAAGTGGTTTTAACATCTGGAGATTATCCTGCTTAACAGATGTGTCAGTATCATGAAAGTGTGTTTGCCAAAGAGCTTATTTTCTGTAATATTCAATGGAACGGAAGAATCCCATTGGATTTGTTGAGGCAGCCATCACTGCACTGTCAAAGCACTGAAAAACTTTCCAGAAACAATGGGTCTGTTTCTTTTAGACAGTTCACAGATCTCACTACGAGTCTACTTTGGAAGTACTTTCTGCCATAGTCCTTTTGACAAATGTAGAGCATGTGTTATGTAGATTATTAAAGAGGACTAGAGACATTGTTTCCGGAGGACCAGCTTCTGATCCGTGGGAAGTGTTTTTGCAATATTTGGAGCAAACTAACTTTCATTCAGGTCCCTTGTATAAGGAGGAAGGCTGAATTGTCTCCGAACCTTTATGACTAAATTCAAAAATATCTGAATGTCTAGAATAGATAACACCGAAGATGCTTGAAATATATTTTCGGTGTACTTCAATGTAGTCACTACTCCAGTTTATCCGACAGCAATGCCTCAAATTCCTGCCATAGTTATAATTGACATACAAAACTTCACACTGCAGCACAGGCCAATCATTGCTTGTGATGTTCACAGGTGAAGAAGTAGGATGGGACTTCCGTGATCACGAATGTCAACAAAAATGGTGCAAAATGCTAACAGTTGTCAACTAGGAAGGAGAAAGCAACAATTCTGGTGTGCAAGTCTTTCCATTTGGGACTCAAAGTTCGTCCTGAACTCGCAAACAATGTTTTTTTTGTAATAAAGTATCATGCCAGATGCTCATTTGGAGTCTGATTTCACACTTGTTGGATCCAGCCAGTACTGTGCTGGTATGGATCCTAAAATATCAAATGTTATGATTTAACTTTGATGTTATTAACGGAAATGTGCCCTTTCTGCTCTGCTAAATGAAACTATAGCTACATTTATGCCAATTACACTTATGTCAGCAGGTGAAACTAGAAATGCAACGGTATTTTCTTCAGTTTTTCAATTCGCTTAGTTTTCTTTTGGCTGTACAGAAAGAAAACCTTTAGCATAGGAACTGGTATCTCAGCGATATAAAAACAGACAAACGAGCGGGTGGGTTTTCAGGCTCAGAGTTTTTTCCAGGCCATTTCTCTTTGACCAGGGGGCCTGAGCCCTCTTCCCTGATCATAAAGCTATCAGCCTCAGAGGGGAAAACATCCTCCACGCTACAGTAACCCAGAGAGGAGGAAGGATAATGTATCTCTGCCGGCACCCCCTGACAATCATCAATTATTCACACACAGGCACTCGAGAACCTGAAGTAAACACACACACACTCACAACGTACAAACACATACATGCACCGACAACCCCCATGCAGTACATACATTTATAGAGGGACAGAAACAGATTAAGTGTTTACTTTTGTATATATAAGTCAACTCTGCAATAGTCTTTCGGTTTTTTTTAAGAGCACAGTTGTTGAAGTGAAATCTCCAATGCAGAATGTTAAGATATTGGTGACGTGCCTAGCATTTCTGGAATTATTTTTGGATGCATTTGGTCTGCTTTCTGTCCCAAAAGTAGAAAGAAAACATGGAGAAGCTGTTTTTTTATTCCCAATATCTGGAACAAAATACCAAAAATCTGCAGGTCTGCTGCAACTCCAATCAAAGCAACTGCACTCCGCTAAAGATGTTTTTTTGGGAAGATGTTTCTCTTTCTTCACTTGCCTTTTATTAAATCAAATAACTATTCATATCTTACGCTGCCCTATAACATATATTATTGTTCTTTAAAACTGTCTTCTCCTTTTTAAGCTAATTTTATTTCTATTCTATTGGCTTTTTCTGACTTTTTTTAACGTATTCAGATTTAATTATATAATCGGTTTCTGTTGCAGAATATATCGTAAAGCTCTTTGAACTGCCTTATTGTTGAAACAAGCTTAATAAGTGAACTTGCCTTGTCTTGCGTTTGCTTGGACATATTTGTGAAAAGGGTAGATAACAGACCCTAAGGCCACACCTAAATACGTCCGTCGGACAGCAGAGTTTCAGAGCAGAGATAGTCCAAAAAGCGTCAAAAGCGAGGGCTAATGTCTAACCCCCGATCTGCACCAACACTAGCTCTTACATAAAGTGAATGGCTCTTCAAAACAGGCAGAGACACCAATCAAAGAACCAACAGCATTAGCAGCATTTCAGAATAATGTGCAGCATTGTAACATCGAGAAAATATATGTAACTTTCAACGTATATAAACCGGAAAAATGCATTTGTTTCACGCTGCTTCTCTGGCCGCTTTAGGCAGTTTTGGAAACCTCCTACTGAGACAGAGCAGCTGGTGTATCTGCAAACATGATCCAAGTGCTACTTTCAGTGTGAGAGTCAGTGATGATTCCTGGACGTTTCATCCAAATTAGATCAGTAGGGCAGCAATGACAGGTGTTCAAAGTTAAAAATAGGGATCTAGTGAATATAGCAACACGTCTCAATCTCACCAAACTGGCGTGAAATTGCATCTTCAATTCCTCCGAATGCTTATCTAGTTAAAATGTTGACTTTTATGATTATTTATTGGTATTTAGAAGACAATGATTAACCTAAGATGCACACAAATCTGATTGTAACATCCCAAATGGCTGTCTGGACTTTATAGGGTTGCCGTAATGGGAAAGTATAGAATGGAGAGAAGAGAGAAAAGTGATGCAATCAGACGTTAAAAGGTCAGACAAATCAACCAACTGATTTTTGTCAGTGATGCTAGGTTCCTCCATTCGACAGAGAGTCTCAACCATATGAACAGCTGGAAATATGTAGTTGTATTGTAGGGTATCTTAGGCTTAACTGTTCCTCATAAAACTGACTTTTCTAACAGGAAGCAAAGGAACTTCAGGGAAAAACATCCACAAAAACGTTTATGAATGTTTGCAGTTATAGTGTATAAGCTGAAAGTAGATTCAGAGATTTGAATAGGATAAAAATAAGAGCAGAAGGAGAGAAAAATATGAAAAGCTTGGCATTTTTCCCTAATAGGTGATGAGGAATTTTTACAGAGCTTACATGGGTGAGTTACGAAGAGCTGGCAATTAAAGAAACATATTAAACAGGGACCAACCCTCCAGGGAGTCGAGCGGTGAATCAGTGTGTGTGTGTGTGTGTGTGTGTGTGTGTGTGTGTGTGTGTGTGTGTGTGTACATGGATTTTTGTATGTGTGATATGAAGTTAACCAGACTGCTGGTAAAAGGAGCTGTTAGGAGCATGGCACTGAGTCAAACCAGGAATTTGTATTTGCACACACACAAAATCAGCCGCACTGATAATAAAATGTACCACTACTGACTCATTTTCACCTACATACAACACATATCCATCAGATAAATGCATGATTGATGATACATGTGAGGACCTTCACACCCTAATCTATAAACCGAAGCTTAACATGATCCTAATCTGAGGTTTAAAATGTAACGATGAGCAATATGCCCACACTCTGAGGGATTCCCATCAGCCATGCTGTGCCTAAGATGCTGTGTCCCAGTGGCTCAAAGGACTTGTATTGCCCTTTTTCTTTCAATTTCTGATGTTTCTATAAATATTTATTTATTCTATTCGAGTGCAACTGACACGAAACCTAATTTCCCCCTGGGATTGATAACGTTTTCCGATTCTAATATGAATTGCTATTCTTAGAAGTACACTAAAACTGAGATTTACTTGCTAGGTGCAAAAGTGGGTTTTAAATATTAGTATATAAGTATATTTCTAATACTTAAAATACAAGTTAAGAGGTGTTTTTAGGTACTCATCTGCATTTTACACTGAAATGTCTGTCTTTTTAATTACATTTGACTTCGTATTGTATAGTAGTTTTCACTTAAACTACCTCTGCACCTAAATGTTTAGCTTTTTAGGGTGATTTTTCATTTGCTATACTTTACTTTGATTCCATAAACATTTAAGTAATATTAACAAATTGTTTCTTCTTCACTTCTCTATCATGCATTTGTTTAATCATTATCATCATAATCAAAGACAGCCGCTCTGCAGTCTCTGTAGAAGCTTTTAAAAACAGCTGAAGAGCCATCTGTTTACATTGGCTTTTATTTCTATTTGAGATGTGTGTGTTCTGTTCTCATGTTTGTTCCTTTCGGGACTCCACGTGGTCTGTGTTTTGTTTTTATGTTAACGTTACATTTCCTCATGTTGTTATTGTATTCATGTTTCTGTGGTCTTAATTTTAACTTTTGTTCTTTCTTGTGAATTGTATTTCTGTGAAAGATGCTATGCTAAATAAACGCATTATTATTATTATCATCATACGTTCTGCACAAAGGCTACTGTAAAAAACCGTCTGAACACACACGTGTGAGTGCATGTATGAGTACTCACAGCCTCTCGGTGCCTCTGGGGATGTTTCTGGGTATGGAGTGGATCCCCAGGCCGTGGCAGTCCACCGTGTTCCCCAGGCAGCTGCAGGGGGTCGGGCAGGCCTCCACGGACCCCCATCCTGCCACCAGCACCAGGACGCCCCACACCATCATCGCCCCGCAGCCTCCTGACCCGGCTGCATCCCTGCTTCCTGGCATCCTGCGGCACACTGCAGATCAGAAACCTGCCTGCAGAAACCTCTGCTGTACTATCCTTCCCTCAGGGGGTGATTGAGCACCAGCACCAGCAGCTGCAGCACAAACCCCTCCAAAAGTGGCCAAAATTGCTTAGAGTACAATGAGTAAAATGGTTTAAAGAGGCTGAGACAGACACCAGGTGAAGTTGAGCTCGGCTGCCACTTGATGCCAAAGTGGCTTTTCAGAGAGAGAGAAAGGACAAAAAGAGACAAGTATATCCACTTCTTCTTCTTCTTCTTCTTCTTCTTCTTCTTCTTCTCCCCGGCTTTAGAGCTCCTTCCAATTGGCTTCTCTTATTCTACTCTCCTGTGTGTTCTCTGCTCTCCCTCTCCTCTCTCGTGCAGCCGTACAGTGTTTGCCTCTCCCCTCCACTTTTCATTGAGTCATTGTGCAGTGAACAGTGAGCCACTAGAAAGAAAAAAAAAGCAAAGAAAGGGGGGGACTCCCTCACTCACTCCCTCTATCTCACACACACACAGAGCAATCATCCATCAAAAGCTTTTACAAATAACAGCAGAGACTCCTCCCACACACACACACACACCCCCCCAGTTACACACACATGTACACACACACACACACACACACACACACACACCCCCCAGTTACACACACATGTACACACACACACACACCCCCAGTTACACACACACACACACACACACACACACACACACCACACACACACACACACACACACACACACACACACACACACACACACACACACACACACACACACACACACACACACACACACACACACACACACACACACACACACACACACACACACACACAGCAGCAGCACCCGGAGTGAACTCAAATCTATTCAGTGACTGCAGAAGCAGCAGCAGCCACCTCCAGTGACGGCAGCCCTTTTCTCCCTCTCTCCCTCTCTCTCTCTTCCCCTTTTTCCTTGTTTCTGTCTATTTCTCTCGCCCACGTGCGCTCTCCTCCCTTGGGGGAGAACAAGAGCCCGAAGGCTGCAAGGACATGATGAGAGGAGAGGAAGGAAGAGAGGAGATCGTGATCACCCTGACGCATCCGACCGGGAAGCTCCATAAGAGGAGAAACTATTTGAAGAAGCAAACCATTTTTTGGTAAATGTGACAGGGAGTTGCTTTTAATGTGATGATATTTTTTACGAAGGCTCAGTGCCAAGACAGCACACAGGCTGCAGGAAGTTGTTTTTGGGGAGAGAGGGGGGGTTTCTTGAGAGACTGGCATAACTGGAATGCCATAAGCTGCCACAGAGCTTACTCAGGAGTCTATTATGAATTCAATGGCTCTGAAATTCAAATGCAGCCTGGCTGAGGTTTTTTCTTTTTTTTTGGTTAATCTCCAAAAGAAGCACTGGCTTCAGCTTTGCCATTTTACCGAGGAAAAGAGAAGAGGGGAAATCTGAATTATCAGAAGTGTGGTGAAGAAAAAGACATGAAAGCTACATTTACCACTGAAAGAGAAAAAAACTAAAACTGTGCTGAAAATATAGTTTTCTCTTTATCATTAATCTGCTTGTATCCCAAAAGATGAGGCTATTAATGGTAAGCAACCAATTTGCCACAGCACAAAAATTAAACCTGTCTAACCAATTATTAAAAAATACTCAACTTCATAATTCAGAATCTGAAACCTGCAAATATTTGGATTTTACACATCATAACTGACTTTAGTAGTTTGATATTGAAAGTATAGCGGCATTGAAGGTCTTCAGTAATAAGGAAAAATAATTTAATAATGGAATTTGTTCCTTGATTTTGTTGTTTGTAGCAGATGTCTTATCTATCAATATACCATCAGGGATTATACGATATAGATGGGGTTATGTGGACTAAATATAATATTCAGATTTTTCCTGAATAACAGGTTTGATTTAGTTTCTGTTTGCTGTATGACAATCTAAAATGTGATGCTCAAAATGAAACCAGGTGTTGTCTAACTAACAGAAATATATTAAACTTACACCAATAAAAACCAAAGGAAATCAGCAGAAAGTTATATTTGGGAATCTGAACGCTGCAAATGTTATGAATTGTGTTTAAAAAATGTCTGATGTAATTGGAAACTATTAGAGGTACTTAGAAAGAAATGCGTAATGCACTTTGTGTTTCCTTTGTCATATTATCCCGTCTGGGATTTATGGAATATGTGATGGGGTTATGTGGAGTATAATTAGATGTTCTGATTTAGCGGTGTGACGACCAACAACTGGAGGGCACAGTTTACCCAGCTTTTTATTTACCTCCTCACATGAGTGATTATTGCTGGCGGCCTCACTTTGTCTCCTCCCTGCGGACTCGCTATGACGGGTTCATTTAACCAGGCGCTCCTCACAAGTGATGGAAAACAAATTGGCCACAGGCAGCGCCCGGCTGCAGCTGAATTGAATGAGTCATTCGGGCGATAATCTGCAACAAAGGGAGGGAAGGGATGTTGACATCTCCATGGGGGAGGACCCCTCATTTCTGGGGGCCATAATAGCTTTCTGAAGCAGGGGTGAGGGGGGGGCTTTTACTCCAGACGCGTCTGAATTGATTTCTGAAACGACAGAGCAGATGCTTTTGTCTCTAACGCGTCAATTCACAAAACCTTCAGATCAGGTCCCTGCTTTTTGTATCATTTGGCAAAAAGAAAACCTTTTGATCCAACGAACAAACAAAAAGGGAGACTTTTCTGTTAGCAAATTAGCAATGCAGATAACTGAATTATTTGATTGATTTGATCAAATTAGACTTTCAGATCTCAATGGGTACAAGCACCCAGTTTTTTTTTAAAGAAACGATTGGAGCATGGCAAAACAATATTTACACATGCACTGTTTTGAATGCAGGTTAGGAGAGGAGAAATATATTATTAATCAAGATACTGCTTATGTTCTAGCATGGCGACTAGATGAAACAAATGTCTAATGTCAAGAGAAGTAGTCGATAATCAACTTGATATTCACACATTCAAGTGTATATCTGTTTAAAAAAAACAAGCCAACTATGACTTAGTTTCAGATTCCATGATGTGAGGATTTATTGCTTTTGTCTACGTAGAACATTTTTTTTGAGTTGGAAAGAAAGCAATTTGAGAGGTCACCATGGATTGTGGTAAATTATGACTATAGCAAAGACGATTTTCTGACATTTAATACAACAAAAAAACAATGAACAGATTAGATCATTAAGAAAGCCCTTAACATTTACTCTGCACTTCTAATCCTTGCGACCGACGACACAGGTTCAAACATATACAGTATGATGTGGTCATTTCTGTTCAATCAGACTTAAGTGTAAACCTCAAAGACATAACTGACCAACAGAGAATATTGTTTAAAGTGGATATCACATATGTATGCACCACATATACCAAAGCAAATGCCTCGTAAACCAACTTGGTGATAAAACCGATTCTGACATCAATATATTCACGAGGAAGTCAAATGTTCTTTAACTGTGTACCTTTCTCCAAATCTTTGTACATATTCATCCAATTAATTTTCCTTTGGGCTCGTCATTAGATCCTAATGCAAAGTACACTGATCATTTAGTAGCAGTAGTTTCTTTGGTTATGTAGATGTTTTACTAAGCAATGCATTGACCTGAATAAAGCATTCAAACTGTTTTAAGGGAGAGCTAATACCCAGACCTCATTAAGGTACCTGTCAAATCTAAATTCCTTTCCAAGCATACGGATTTAATAAGATATAGACCGTGTAACTCATCGTACTAAAACCTTCCTCAACTTATCTTATCGGTTTCTGTTCTCTAGAGATGTGTATTCTTTTAATACATCGCAAGTTGAAGTAGGTTGGGATGTATAGGAGGCTTAAGGCTGCTATCTAACCCTGAGACTCACTCTGCCTGCACTGCTGAATCCCTACCAGCTGGGACACTGCACTGCCTGACCTCTGACCTCTGACCTCTGAGCTTCCTGCAGGAGAAAGAAAGAGTTTCTCAAATGGGAACAACGAACATTTGATATCACAATATTTTAAATGGTGATAAATAGTAGCTGTCAAGATGCGCAACAGAGTAAATGACAATTAAAACTCAATCAAAATAGCAAAACAAGCAAAGAATATTCTGTACCTTTGGAAATGGCTTAAAAATTCATGATAAATAACGGAATATATTTGTGTTAATGCAACGTGAAATCTATCTTATTGACTGTTTAAATAAATAAAACTGATTAAAACCTCAAAAAGCGAAGCTATAGTTTCACATTTACTTGTGAGGGCTTTTGTGACACAAGAAATACTACATTAGCATAGATAAGACTCATTTAAAAACATTTTTGCAATATTTTTCCATCGACTTTCTCCTCCATGTTATCTGACAGCACCCTCTAGTGGGCACATGACAGATTGAAGGAACGTCTCTGTTACAGTGAGCTATATGACTACTTCTGGGCACTCATTTCCTCATACCAACTTTATAATGCATTATAAAAATTAAGAAATAAAAATAATCAGTTAAAAAATAATTCAAACATGACAGAGTTTGTGTAGGAAACATAAAAAAAGTTTTAATCCGGACGGTTCACCAAGGAATCCAATGCACTGTACAAGGTTAACTTATTTTACACTAAAATACAAATAAAAAAAGGTTACCACAGTTTAAACCAGGCGGACAAAAGTCACAGATACGTTCATTATCACACTGGAAGAACAGAGCATTGACACATTTGAATAACAGTGTTTGGATTAACCCATAAAACTGGTAACAGTGACATATCTCCCGTCTCATTGAACCTCATTAACACAGAAATATGGTGACGCAATCATTTAGGTATCCTTAAACAACATGTATTCCCCCTATTTGTCACATTATGCTATTCTGTTGTTCTCAGTGTTAAACAAACTTATCAGTGACCATGGACAGATAGAAAGTAGAAATCAGTAACTACATTATTCACATTTATGTACAGAGAAAAACAAAAAAGATAGACAGACTTAATAAAGGAAGGCTCTGGAGACTTCTGTGTTACAAATAAAACAGCATTTCCACATCATACAGAATGCAACTGCTCTCATCTGCGTGACAAGGTAACAAAAAGAAAAATGTAAGTACCTTAAATCTGGCCCAAAGACTCGTTTCCCAAAAGGCAATAAATACAAAAAAATACAATAATTCTCTCCCTTAAAATAAAACATGTTGGTAAAACTGCAGCCTAGAGAACTGAAAAGGACTTCATGACGAAAAGATGACGTCCAGAGATCTCAGTTCAGTTTCAAAAGACTGCCGAGACGAATTCAGTCAGGGTCATTTAGAAATAAAAAAAGTTATTGAGGAGACCATTGTGACCTTCAGAATATGACAATAAACGGTAAAATAACAAAAGGAGGTCATGTCTTTGAGTGTCCATCTGCACCTGACATGTCATGCATGTTCAATCGCCTTCAACAAACCCATCGTTTCAACATCCACAACTCTTTCAAAACAGGATGCACCAGTATCAGATTCCTATGTATTTCCAATTAGACCATGAAGCAATAATGCATGACGAACATCAGGAATAGGAGAAAAACTTGAGGATTTCTCCTTGGCATTTCCAGATTCTATGAACACAAATGTAGCACAGTAGGGTAGTGAAGTAGTTGGAGAAATCCACAGTTGCTTCCTGAAGGGCAGCACCGTTTTGAAAAGTTATTTAGTTGTAGAAATGTTGATACCGGTGCATGCGTACTCCCTATACAAGAAAATGAGCAGATGTCAGTAAAATCAAGCCATGACAAGTAAAGCTGGAGGAACATACATAGGAAGGGTGCATACAAAATGACCGTCCCACAAAATGTAGAAAAGGGGCTTTAAGTACGTAACATTTTCTGCAAAACTATGCACGTGTCATTTTAATATCCAAGTCCCTTAATCTGTTTTCAACAACAGGGCCTTCATCAGGTATAAGTGCTTCTTGAGTGTTGACCAAATATACCCAGATAATGGACATTACATTAGGGCTGGGCAATATATTAACATATATCCATATCGTCAGATTGTGTTAGATTTGGGATATCGTAAAATAGTGTTTCTTGGCTTAGATGAGATTTGATTTTCTAGACCTATTAGTTGTAATTACGAATGATTATTTTTCAAAAAGCACCATCAGTACACCTTAAAATTATCAAAATATCAATATATTTGGTAAGGAATATAGTGAAGTTGCTATATAACCCAGCCTTACAGTACACGCACATGTTAAAAAGATCAGACTGTAACATTACTGCTCATTTCAACCTTCTCAAATCGTACAAAAACTTTCTTTAGACTTTCCTTTAAACCATCAACATAACATACCACCCTCACCACGTCACACTTCCATCATCCAGCTGACGAAAAAGTAAAAAAAATTAAAGTATTTAAAGTCCTGTTAGACTGCAACATTTCATATTTGACGGATTCGTTAACAGTGGGTATTTTCACAGTCTGTGAGAGTAGTGATTATCAAATGAACGCTATTTCTCATATCCGGATTTAAAAACATTGGAAATATAAAGTGACCTGCTCACTGACTCGGCATCAGCGGCACAACAAAGAGAGAACATCACCCAAAAATATCATCCATTAACCAACATATCGTACCGTACACATCACATCTCCCAGTTAAAAACACGTAGTAAAAAAAACACACACACTGACACACTGTACAAAATGTATACATATCCTACACTTACTAGTGGTCATAGAGTTTGATACAGTAGCTAAAAATAAAAGTTTCAATAAGCAGGTGGAGCCAAACCAAAGCAAAGAAACAGGAAGAGAAAACAATAACCCCAAAGTGTAGTGGTTATTCAAAACAGAGCAGCATGCAATGTGACGAGCGTTAATGCTTTTACGTTCAAGTTTAAAATGATCTCTAATGCAGACTTGTTGATAAATCCATTCAAAAACTAAAAAGTCACAATGGAATTTGAATAATTCAGATTCAAATGTATAACTTCGATAGCCGATTAATGCAACAACATTATTGAAACCTGACAAATATGTGGTATAAAAACTAAATTAAGAATGTTACAAAAAGATACATTTGCGTTCGTCACAGAAACTGATGCATTTGCTCGCATAGACTCTTATATTAAAACAAACTATTTATCCTTGCACCCAGTTCAACTTAAAGTGTTGCTCGCCATCATTACTTTATTCCATTTATTTCAGATAAGATTACTAAACTAAATAATGCTAAAAGACATATTGTCCAACCTGATGCACAATGCACTATTATCTGAATAGTAGAAGTACGAGAAATCTGGGACTTTTCTGAAGTATTTCTGAAAGGGGTTTTAGCTTCAGATATCACGCATTGAAGTCATAACTGTTTTGCATGTTTGGAAGCAGAGTCATTTTTTCCCCATTAGGCATCTTTACATTAAGGGTATCTAAGGGGGGGAGGATTGAAATCAACTGTAAGTACCACTCACGTCTAGATGTCTGTCCAGCAGTGATTTCCTGGCTTTGGTTTGGCTGCTCTGGCAGAGGCTGAATGCTGCTTTATATTAGTCACAGTTAAAAGAGACTGCTACGATGATAACATGATAATAAACAAGAGGAATATTAATATGAATACTGCTCGAGTCCTGTCTGAGACAAGGAGGAGGAGGAGGAGGTGTTGGGTTTTTACAGCGAGATCTCCTGAGCGGGAGAGAAACACATCCGGGTCACAGAGGGGGTGTTCTGCTGGAGAGGGAGGAGGAGAGGGGGAGAGGAAGGAGGAGGAGAGGGGGAGAGGGAGGAGAGGAGGAGGAGAGAGGAGAGGAGAGGAGGGGAGAGGATGGACTCATAAATACAGTTTACGCTAAGAAGTATCACATTTGTCCAACATGTGGTGGACCAGTTTCCCACAAAACGCCACAGGGTTCTACATTTAATAATATTTTTTAAACACCTTAAAAACCGCTGACACACGAAGATCTTCACCGTATAGTTCTGCCAAATTACATTTCATTATGATAACCCCTTATTATTATTAAAGTCACAGGAAAATTCTGTGCATGACTGATATAATAATAGTCTATAATGATGTATTATCATAGGTATTTAAATGATGACCAACATTGATCTTCACAGCTGGCCTGTAGCTCTAAAGTTAAAATTGTTTGCGAGACTAAAAACCGGCAACATTTAAATGTGTGTTTAATAAGGACTTCTATTTTTACTTTGGAAAAAAAGACCAAAGAGGTGAGAAAAGATACCTTCAAACACAACCCAGAATTTATCATTTTCCTTGATTTAAAAGTTTGTTTTTGTAGATTAATGACATATAGAGGACACAATACAAGTCTATTTTCTGTGCTGTACTGTTCTGGGCCACTGTGAAAAACAATGTTAAAGGTCCCATGTCATGCTTTTCCGGTTATTACCCGTCCCCTTGTGTGTTATGTAGCTTTTTCTGCATGTGAACGGTCTGCAGAGTCACAAACCCTCAAAGTACACCCTGTAGCGAGTAAAACTCTAACACAGAAAAGACCTGTCTATGCTGCCCCAGAACGCCTCGTTGGGGATTTCTCTTTTTCCATTGTTTTCTTCCTGGGTCGTAGTGACGTAAGGGGCTAAGTGACGTAACGGCTACGTGGATTGGTCCAAATGCGTTGTCTCGCAGACCCCACGCAGCAACCAGGAAACGACACCAGTAATCCAGCTCACACTGTCCGCTCCTCGAGCCTCAAAGGGCGGAGCAGCGAGCCCCGCAACGTCCCGCCAACACGGCACCCAGACCCCACGCAGCATTCTCATCTGTTTGTCATTACTGGTGTCATTTTCTGGCTGCTAACAAACGCCATTGTAACACATAATCACTGATGTTCCGCTGTAACGGTGGTGGACTCATCAGAACAGAGTGGGCGAGCTGACCAATCAGAGCACAGTGGGCTCACAGGGAGGGGGGCGGGGCAGGAGCTCCAACAAGGCGTGTAGGACAGAGAGTGAATACACATACTATACAGAGATGCTGTATGAGAAACCAATGTGAGTTTGGAACATTGCACAATGTAAATCTATTCTAGTAGACCTCAACAATGGAATTATGATCAGTAGAAATGGCCATGACATGGGACCTTTAAGGTTGACTGATATTGTCCTCTTTATCTATTCTCAAGTACTTAATTTGAATAATCAAATCACAAGATTTTAATAAAACAACAAATCCCACTTATGAATAACTGTTGATTCTGTTTAAGTCCTGGAATACTTGGGAAAATTACATTTACAAAAAACAGGGCAAAAAGCATGCGTTGACACATTAGTTGGTACAAAAAAAATAGTTTGCCTCTAAATGTATGGGCAGTATTTGGACAGTGATTTGCTTTGTTTGGAAACCGTGTCATACCTTGGAAACCTTCAGAACTCTGTCCTTGAAAGCAAAGTCCGGGTTCTTGACTACCAGCCCCACCTTCCCCAACATGTGACCATTTAATGGGCTGTTCACCTGTACACACAAACACACAATCAAGAATATTATTAATATTTTTGATAACAAGATTACACTTCTGGGTGATTTGCTTATTTTTGGCAGATAGAAGAAAAGAAAAAAGATCTTTAAAGAATACAAAGTACAACAAAAATACAAAATGCATTAGATAGTAATCCTAAGACAATTTCTAAAACAAAAAAATACCAAGTCTTACCGCCTGTAGGATGACGTTCTCTTTACCAGCTTTTCTTCCCGACTTGGAGTCGATATCTGGGGAGACTTGTCGGAGCCGCCTCTCCCCCGTCAGCTGCTCCCCGCGAGCTTTGCGCTGTTACCAAAAGTATCAGGTGGAGAGAAAACAGTTATAAGTTTAGTTTAGAACATATAAGTCATGTTGCTGTAATATTCGACACAAAGAGATGCATGGGTTTATTTAAGGACTCAGTAGGACCTTACAAATTTAAGCAGGCGTTTGTTTAAGATGTGTTTAACTTGCAAATGTTAAGAAGAAATGAAAACAACTTGTAATCAATGTTCAGGCACATTTGGAGCTTGCAACTTGTTGACTAAGGTATACTCAGTAGGGATGCTCCGATCACCGGAGTCAGTATCGGCCGATACACACAACTCTTAGTGTGTGTGTTGCTCCGCTCAGCGGTCCGTCACAGCGGGTGGAGCAGCAGGATTTCTGCTTCACACACGTTGCATTCCGCTATTTTATTGTCATTTTCGGACACCTTAAAATACTGCCAGACTGGTGAAGCCATTGTGGCGAGCTTGTTTTGCCGCGCACAGAGAAAAGTGTCATGTATTTTACGTCATGTGATCGGCTCTCCTGATCGGCCTTTATAGAGAGCACCAATCGATCGGCAGAGAGTGAATATCTCGGCGGCCGATCGATCGGAGCATCCCTAATACTCAGTAATTGTTTTTCTTTGGCTTGGCTTTTGATTAGTGCACCAAGTGATGCTATTTTAAACCTGGCTCCAAGAGTCCAATATAATGTATTTATATTAATATACCCCGGCCAATTTTATCCATGAAAGCTAACCGCAACCATATCCTTGGTGTTCACTACTAAAAAAGCACTCTTAACTCTTGTACAACATTACAGAAATATTTGCAATGACTCCGAAGTTAAACATGATCTTGGTTCCATACATGGGCGTAATTTCCACTGGGGACAGGGGGGACATGTCCCCCCCACTTTTCAAAATCCCGTTTGTGTCCCCCCCACTTTTCAAATGTGTTTATTATTTTTTTTTTTACGCAAGCGGTCACCGTCACGGAGGAGCGTCTGTGTGTGTGTGTGTGTGGCACGAGCGCATTTTGTGAGAGAGAGCGAGACAGAGAGAGAGAGAGTTACAGGGGTTGTTGTTAGCATCTGGTGCTAGCTCGGAGCTAACGGAGATTAGAAGCTGTTTCAACAATAAGGAGAGGGAGAGTCCTCTCCTGTCGGACTGAGAGGCTGAGATAACGTCAGCTCAGGGAGGTAAAGGACTCTCTGAGCGATTAGATTGTAAACTTTAGTCCAAGTTATCTCAGTGGGTCTCAAACGGTTTGGTCATCGATGTAAACAAATATGTCCATCTTTTTAATATAGTTGTTCAAAATAAGTTAAGAAATCATTCCAATGTCAGTAAAACATTAAAAACACAGTTTAAAAAGGGGAGTGATTAGTCAAATATGCATAAATAAAAAGAAAGAATGCAGACTAGGTAAGATAAAGATAGGAGAGAGGAGTTGATCAATTATTTGTTATGAGCATATTCTAATGGTTTTTGGAGTATTGAAATATATACAGTTCTGTTTCATATGAGTGTTGAGAGCTGTATCCATAAATCTCTCATTTGTGCACCAGATTGATGCCTTTAACTTAAATTTAAAGAAAAAAATCATCCTGGGGGAGCATGCCCCCGGACCCCCCTAGAGGAGGTGAGGTCCACCCACAAATAAAACAGGCTCACATGGATAGGATACTAGAAAAGTTTGCGCACTCATTATATACACTACACATTTTTCTTGGATTTTTTAACACCATAGTCCCTAATATATTAGTAGAAAGGCAGGAAATGGAATTAAATCGAGAACAATGTTTCATTGCGAGGACCCCCTGTTTTGTCCCCCCCCCACTTCTCAAACCAAAGTTACACCCTTGGTTCCATATAACATAATCCTAATAAAAAGTGGAAATCATATATTTTGTTGTGCTTAACGTCTTGTTCTTCTTGTCATTGTGAGTTTCCCGGATGGTTAAGTACCTTGATGAGGCCTCCGAAGGAGCGGGAACGTGGGTGTTTCTTGCCGGCAGTGGGGGGACCTGAAGGCAGTCGTTGGTAGGCGTCCCTGAGGTTGTCTGTTTGACTAACTGCACATAGAAAGAAGAAAAACATCACTTAGTTTCACATTTCATACACACACACACACACACACTCTGAATCATAGTGACATGCAAGCTGTCTTTGGCTCTTTCAAATGTTTGCTGTAACAAATGTAAATGTCCGCTCTGTGGGAAGAATAAAAGGTATTCTGATTCTGATGCATTCAGGTTATACATGTTTTCAGTTCATCTAGCAGAGCTTTAAGACGGTAAAATAAGACCCCGAGTGAACCTGTCTGACGAGTTTCTTCTTCTTGGCGGAGTCGGGCATGCTGTGGTTGACGTGTCTGAAGAGGTCCTTCAGAGCCTCCTCTGTGTACTGCTGGGCCGGGGACTGGCACTGCTCCTGGGGAGGGGCCGACCTCTTCAGAGGCAACACGGTCCGCTGAGCAGGAGATCTGCTGGCTGCAAACAGCTCCAGATCATCCTGAGAGAGAGAGGGGGGGGGGGTCAGACTGGCTGTGGACTTTGAGGATGGAACTGCTGTGTTGATATTTGATTCAGACACTTGTTTGCAATTGTACCGTTTCAGGAACCGCTCAAAAACACACCCGTTTGCTATCCTGGCTCTTAAATGGTGGAACGGGCTCCCCATTGACATCAGGACAGCATAAACTCTGCATGTCTTCTGTCGCAAACTGAAAACCCATCGGTTTCAATTGTACCTTCTCAAGTACCCCTAGGAGTCCACATACCCCAGGTTGGGAACCACTGCGATGATGCGCACTAACCTTGGTCTGCAGAGCCTTGGTGCCAGTGAAGTGCATTCTGGCGTATTCCCGCAGGT
Source organism: Dissostichus eleginoides (assembly GCA_031216635.1). Classification (NCBI taxonomy): domain Eukaryota; kingdom Metazoa; phylum Chordata; class Actinopteri; order Perciformes; family Nototheniidae; genus Dissostichus; species Dissostichus eleginoides. The sequence goes on along the minus strand of CM062266.1, from coordinate 33,932,227 downwards.
AGACTGGAGCCTGAACAACATGCAGCAAACAGTCACTCATCCACACGGTAAACATTTAACCCGTCACATGTTACGTTTCTAAAGCCACATTTATTTCTGTGCTTGAGTAAAGGAGAATAATAATCACCCTGAAGAGCTTCTGTGAGTGTTTGATGAGGAAGGCCATGCTGTTGTTCAGTTTCTTCAGATTGTCTTTCAGGTCACAAGCGGTCATCTACAGCAGGAGAAGACAGAATACATTAAGTGCTATTTAGAGATTTTTACCACTATTGGACAGAAATACAATCTCATTTCACCAACAGATAGCAGGGTAGTACATATTTTAGTTGTTTTCTTTATATTGCCATTGCTTTAAAAAGAATAGGATTGCTTTATTCCTGTTCAGGTTTATTTGTACAAATATTATTAGCTTAGTTAATTGATGCAATGGCAGCTGGAACAGAGCTGTTTATCCATACTGAAAAGCAGCATGCTACCACTATCCCTTCCTGTACCACGACAAAATGAAACTGCTTCTAAATTCTACACAGAGTACCTTTAAAGACAATGTTTAAATGGCCGTTTTCATGTAATGTATGAATATTATACTTTACTCTGTTTCCCACATATTGTGTAAATATTGTATATATTTTTTCATTTGTCAAAATTGTCTTTAAATCGTTTTGTTTATAGCTTTTGTAATAGTAATGTAATTATTTTGCTACATATTCTGTTTTCTGTATGCAACATTTATACCAAAGCAAATTCCTCATATGCGTAAACCTACTTTGTAATAAAACAGATTCTGATTTGTGTTAAATAATTCTGCTCCCAAATTGAAGAAAAATAAAAATTGTCTAGCTCTACGATTTTGGTCAATGTGAAGCCCCTGGTCCTTGAACCCTGGTCATGTAGTTCCAATGGTAAATCTTACGTGTCTGGGCCAGACGACGTGCGGCGCGAACATGAGGGCAAGGTTGAAGGCGGACATCTTGTTCTTGTCCTGCTGCCTGGCGGTGTGGTAGAGCAGGTCCAGGAGCAGTTTGAGCAGGGCCCGGTTGGCCTGAGGTAACAGCAGGAAGAGGAGCTGCAGGGCTTCTATCTGACGCTCCTTGTTGGGCAAAGCCGTCTTGTTCCCGAGTTCGTCAAACAGAGTCAGATCTGGAGGGGAAGGAAGTAAGGTCATGAATGAATTTACAACAAAAAAAAAGCTCTATAGAGTACAGCAGGGGTCAAGTAAGTTTGGCCCAAATTCTGAGCCACTAGATGGCAGGCCAGAACATATCCAAAGGCTAATTTAAGTAATTGATTGTTAAAATCGCTGCAGAGTTATTATCAAGTGGAAAGCCCTTACCTACTGGCCTAGTTAAATCAAAGTGGTTACTTTCTTTTGGCTGGGCAGTGTAGTTTTACACACCGTCTTATTTGACTTTCTCAGGACTTAAAACAGTTTTTTTGGGGGCAGACCCCCACAAAGAAAAAGAAATATACACACACATAAGGTCATCATCTTAACAGTTGTTTATGCTCATCGAGTCATCCGTGAGCAGAGCATCAAGTTGGCGTGCCTATTACAGCTGAATGCGGCGATTACCATCTTGTTCAGCAAAATGCCTCACAAACTGATTAAGATCCAAAGCTTTAGTGCGTTTTGATTCAATGCCGAGTACAGCCAAACTTGACAGTCTCTTCTCTGTCACCGTCCCGTTCAAATGAAATCGCTGCCAATCACATTTCCATGCTCACGCCAGGGGGAGGGGTTACAAGGATCGAGTCTTGTGCTGCATTCACTTGCACATTAGGGATTTTCTCTCATAAATGTCCGATGAGCCAAAACTTTTCTTTCAAAACAAAGCTAATTTTCCGGGCCAAATATTATTGCTGGCGGGCCAACAATGGCCCGTGGGCCGCCTGTTGCATAAAGTCAGCCCAGAAAATGACAAAATGTCTACTCTGTGGGCTGATTTTGATTAATGTTGGGTTGATTTGGAGATCTGGATCATTTGTGTTGGACAGATTGCTTATTTTTTGAAAACATAATTGTCCATAGTTCAGATAATAATGGTCATCTTGTGCTCTCTATAACAACTACTCATGGTAGTCAAAAGATCCGCCCACTGAGTACAAATATCGCCACTTTATGGTTAAAACTGCCATTTTTTATCCTGTCTGAAATGGACTCAGCATCCTCAATAACCCCGAAAACCACTCCAAAAGTGTCTAAATAGACAAAGTTATTATTAACTATTGGTTACATAGGCTATAAGGCCATTCATTTTAATTAACGCAACTTATGCTAATTGCCCAACATATACAAGTTAGCAACCGGCAGTTTATATGTGCATGGGACCCATACTATCATTTCTAACATACAATGTTGGTGTACTCAACATTTCCGGGTTCACTATGCTGGAAACTAGACTAAAACGTGATTGTATGTTTGTGTATTCATACCGGCTATCTTGAGGTGTGCGTGAAAGTGTCTTTGTGTGAGCAGGGGCTCGGGCAGCTCTCCCAGGAAAGTCTTGAGCAGCGTGGCCACGTCATTGGGGTGAAAGTCTCCAGACTCCAGGTCCACATCCACCCCGCTGTTCAGGAGCTCCTTCAGGGTCTGCTGCCGGACGCTGTTCCCCGGCACCCGAAACAGACCCTCCAGGTGCAGATCTGAGTGAGTAAGAGCAGGTAAAAACGTAAAACATCTGATCATTATAACCAGTTTTTTAATCTTGCTTATAAGGGCAAATGGAAAACATGCCATCCACACAATTTTAAAACAAAGATAATGAAATGCTGTCCGGGTTGATCAGTGGTGCTGAATTACTGCAGGACAAAAGGCTTGTTCTTTGTACAGAAGGAAGTGTATTATCTATTATGTGTAAAAAAAACTTATTTGTTCAGGAAGTTGTTCTCTTTAAACATCACTAAGCAGTTACTGAACAAACTTTTATTCATGTATTTATTCAAAATAACTTACTTTTGCTGAGGTACTCAATGAGCTGGTAGATCTGGGCAATGCAGATTTCTGTTAGCGGGGTTCCAAACACAACCCCTTTATCTGCGAAAGTAATAGGAGACATGAGTGATCATATTATAACCAGGGTTCATACACTTTTTCACCAATGATTTTCAATGACTTCTCCATGACCTTTACCTAATTTTCCTGACCAAAAACATTACTCTTTCTCAGCGGTACCACTGAAAATGGTTTATTTGAACATGGAACAGGAAAATAAGGTCTGCATATGAAACATGTCGTGCCTATCTAAAACAAATCAAATAGGCTTACTAGCTCCTACAGGCTAAAGCAACTAAAATCTCTCACCAGCAAAATACCTCGTAAGTTAAATGCCATTTTACGTTTCATTACTATACGATAAAGTATTTATTATCATTATAGTATTACTATTTCGGCGATTAGCTAAAATATAAATTATATTTGATTCAACTTTAGTTACATTTCCATGACTTTTCCAGAACTTTGGGAAAAATATTGTTTTCCATAACTTTTCCAGGGCCTGGAATTAGCATTTTGAATTTCCATGACTTTTCCAGGTTTTAATGACCGTAAGAACCCTGTATAACTTACTAAAATAGTTATTCTATTTCTGGTACAAAGACAACACAAAAGCCCCATCATATACAAGCTGGTTAACGCAGCTGACATTAACATCAATGACCATCTCATCTATACATCCCATTGAAGGAAATATTAGTAGATGAAATTCAATACACTTTATTCATCACAAATTGGGAATTTTATGAATGATTGTGAGGGAAATAATGGGAAAAGGGCTTGAAAGCTTGCATGAAAAGTAAAGATGATTCACTTGTTTGTTAAGCAGCTGTTGAACTAAACATTTGTTTTACATTTTCCCTTCATTATAGGTAGATGTTAAAACTAAAAACAACGAACCAACAATTACTAGTTTACAACTGTTGGGAGGGTTTTCAGATGAAAATTACAACAGTTCTTATAAATAGTTCTGCAAATATCAAATTGGGAAAAGAAAAACAGAGAGGGGCTTTCACAGTTCCTTTTGCAAGAGTTAATTTCTAGAAGTCACATAGTTGACCTTTTACCTTTGCGTTTGAGGAAGTTGAAAGAGCGAAAGAAGCCTCCATTTCCACCTGTTGGGGTCTTCGGGCCCTCCTCACCAAGGAGCTGTGCAAACTCTGTACCGGGAAGATCTATGAGGCGAGTGATGTTACTTAGTACCAGCTCCAAGAATATATCCGGGTTCTCATGACGGAGTTTCTCCACAAAAAAGTCTGGGTTGAATATGACTGGAGGTCGGCTGGGATGAGAGCCACCAGGTGACTCTTCATGATTGATCACCATACTGCTCACTGGACCTCTGAGGGGAGACACGGGAAATAGAGAAACATAGGCTGGGTAATATTAAAAGTTGAAAACTGCAGCTTTATGGATCCATCTGTTCTTAAAAAAAAGTCTTGAAATACTGTAATACTAAGGGTTCTTTGTTGTATACGCATCTGCGGAAAATCAACTACATAACCAATTAAAATATTTAAGATGCTGCGCTCAAAAGCCAGAGATATTCCAATCCCGATGACATTAGGGTTATTTTTGAAGACTTTAAAAAGCTCCCTCCAGAACCACACAAGACAATATCTTATGGTTTTCACATGCCGCAGTACTCCTCTATAAGTAAATGAGTATGAGTAACCTTTCGATTGCAGTGCATATACTTGTAACCGAGTATTCCTACACTCTGGTACTTCTACATTTAGTAAAGTACAAGATCTGAGTATTTCTTCCACCTCTTTTACTCCATTAACTGTTAGTTACTTTACAGATTTGTATTAATGCTGTGAAATATAATCAAGTGTTAAATCAGACTGTAGTTCCACCTGGAGTAAATTCACAAGCTACCCTGCAGTATACAAAGTCATTCAAACTAGCTGCACCTTTACCAGCTTTGAGAACACTTTAATGATCAATCATTATAAAACATATCATATATATTATTCTGAAATGGACCAATCTGCACAATGACTACTTTTACTACTTTAAGAAAATGTTGATGCTAATACTTTTCTAGTTTTACTTGAGTAACATTTTGATTGCAGGACTTTTACTGTAACAGAGTATTCCTACACTCTGGTACTTCTACTTTTACTCAAGTACTTCTCTGGTCTGCACACAATGCTTAAAACTAGCTAACCTACATTGTATTTAGCTAACGGGTATAGTCAGTTAGTAACGACAACAGGGCTAACGTTAGCTAATACAAGCTAAACATTCCCACCAACGTTGCTCAACTTATTTCCGAAGTAAACAGTTGAATAAATAGCAACAATGTCTTGCCACAAGGTTGTATTTGACCAAACTGATTGTCAGTTGTTTTACGGTAACGTTGAACAGCTAACGTTAGCTAGCTAGCAAACAAATGACTTTGTTGACGGCTAACGTTCGAGATTGACAGACCTTTGTTATCAGTGTCACACACGTATGTTCCCCACTTTAAAATGTGTCAAGTTTAGTTTAGCCCTTGAGTGAAGCTGCGTTAATGCAGATAACATTATAATATCAATGTTTGTATTTTTTTCTTACCTTCTATTTTGTGTGTTTTCATCGACGTCCTTGCCCGCAGCCATGTTCGGTTTGAATCCTCCGCTGTTATCGTGTAGGCCCCGCCCTCCTAGTCGCCGATTGGTCACTTGCCAAATGTGGGCGTGACGTAACGGGTCTGATTTGCATCTTCCTCACTGTGATTGGTCGGTTTGAATTCGGAAGCTTTATCAAGAGGAAAACAGCTTCTGCATGTAACATCCTTATACAGACAGTCTATCTATTGTAAAATCTACCTAAATGCTATTCTTAAATAAATAAAAAAACTGCAGTTATACTTACATGCTAAATAGCAATTCCTTACTGTATTTCAGTTGAAGGGTTATTTGTGAAATGTCACACACATATCTAAATCTCCTTAATAATCATGTTGTCTCATACTTTTGTTGGGGCACATTTGGAAAAAGGGGTAGACAAATTATCAAGTTAAGTACAATGCAGAGAAACAGACAGTAGTGGTGGTAAAAACGACATTTGACACTTGTACTTCATTGAGTATTTTGATTGTGTGCTACATTCTACTTTAATTTATACAGTCTATGCTTTTACTCCCTATACTTTTTATAGGGACATATTGTACATTTTGACCACTACATTCATTTCAGAGTTTAGTTGAAAGATACTTTGCTTTTTTTTTTTTCAATTGTGGTATTAGATAGATAGATAGAGAGATAGAGAGATAGAGAGATAGAGAGATAGAGAGAGAGAGAGAGAGAGAGAGAGAGAGAGAGAGAGAGAAGAGAGAGAGAGATAGATAGAGAGAGAGAGAGAGAGAGAGAGAGAGAGAGAGAGAGAGAGAGAGAGAGAGAGAGAGAGAGAGAGAGAAAGAGAGAGAGAGAGATAGATAGATAGATAGATAGATAGATATAGATAGATAGATAGCTTTGCTTTATTTTGCAAAGCAAGTAAGTCTATATGTTTATTTTATGGAACGTTTTTTGATTGAAACCATCAAGGCAACACTCTTAGCATGTGGGCCCAAGGATCATTTCTTCTTTCTATGTGGGGATTAACATGTATCCACCTGTTCATGTACATTTATATCGTAAAGGGGAAGAAAGCCTGGCCAGTTTTAAACAGTTTATTTTTTAACGCAGACGAAAAAGAAACTTCAAAGACCACATCCTCCTTTTTAATATAGAAAGGTTTTTTGGTGACTTACTTACATACAGTGTTTCTTATGTGCTTGATCAACCTGCTGATTTATCAGAGACGTGAGGAGCAGCTATGAGTTTAACTGCAGCAACGAGAGGATTTGTCGTCTTCCTGCTCTCTGTACAAGGTACTGTACATCTACACTGTATAAAAAGATTTGATCAAGAAGTTATTGTAACTTTATTCTTTAAGTTACTTTCACCTTATATAACGATTATGCCATTTCTACTGAATTCCATACATTGTTATTATTTCAACTCAGCTTTAAAAGCCAGTTTAATGACCTATAAATTACAGTGTATGTTTTCATTGTAAGGCACTTAGCACACTAAAACAGAAGAATTGGGGTCTTTCAGTTTTCAAGAACATGTTTTTTTCAACACAAGCAGCAGCTTTGTACACTTCACTCTTTATAAAGTCAAGTATTGTGCACCTTTAAAGATAGTAAAACTGTGTTGGTGTGGATGAAAGTAATGATTGTACATAGCTTCATTAACAGAAAAAATTAACCGTCTAAATAAATTCATCGTTCAGTGGAACTTCCTCCATCTACCTGCGGTCATTAACTCATCTTAAAGGCAGTGTTTCTAGACTACGTTTAGAGACTTTTAGATCTCTGATTTATAATTATCAATAATACATAAAACATCAAATACATTACAAATAAAAGAATGCAATAAAACACAATAAAGAGAGATTTCTTATTGCAGATAACGCAGATTAATGAGATTAAAGTAATAATAATTTACTTTTTTTGTAGATTCAATTTCAGACACACAATGTTTAGGTTTGAGTACAGCAAAATTACATTTCTGTTTAGAGTTCACAAAAATAGTTATGATTATTCTTAATGGTATGTTTGCGATGACTTCTGAAAGCCATTACCAGTTAAATGCTTAAAAATATACAGATACAATTTCCTCAGTGCTGGACACAGCATTCATTTTAAGTTAAAAACAGATAGTTGCATCAACCAAAGTTAGAGAACGCAGTTTCAATAAATTGCAGTTCCTTTAGTTCCTCTGTATGATGTCCTTCCTCAATGCATTAGATACACTTCACATCTATAATGTGTCATACCTGCATCTTGTGACGATATTGCAGTCACAAAAATCAAAGCACACAAAGACACCAACACACACACACACACTGCCTTACTCCATTCTCACATGTGCTCTCACTCGCTGTTGCACAAATTGTTTTGAGCAATATAGCTTTACACACTGAGGCACCTTCACTATAAATTAGGCTGCCTTAGGATGTTGTTGTGATTCTGATTATAGTTTCCTATGTGCTCTGTGTTACAGTTGTTCAGGGTCAGGATGACTGGGGAGTGACTTACTCTTCTGCTGAGATCTGTGCAGTGAAAGGATCAACAGTGGAAATAGTCTGCAGCTACACACATCCGTTTAGATGGTATTTCGTTTATAGAAAATTCTGGTTTACTAAAATTAATAATGGTGAATTTGTAGATCTTAGATCAGACTCAGACTATGCAGGTCGTGTGCAGTACAGTAATAACAACAAAGACTGCACTCTGAGAATCTCCGACCTGAGAGAGAGCGACTCAGCTGAGTACAAGTTCAGGTTTGAAACAAGCCAACAAAGAGGAAAATATACTGGTTCACCTGGAGTCACTTTGTCTGTCACAGGTAACATTTTCCAAGTTATTAGTTATTTCCAAATGTTTAGCACCTAGAAACATAACATTCCTGTTTCCTCTTCATGAATGCAGGTGTCATGGTGCATGTGCCTGTGCAAGTGCAGATGAACAGACATTTTGTCAAGGCAGAGCTGAAGTGTCAGAGCAGTTGTCGTCTACCTGATAGTTTTTCCTACGTCTGGTACGAGAACGAGAGAGTTCAGACTGGACGGACATCTTCTTCTTATTCAGTCTCCTATGATGCTGGAGACAGCTATTCCTGTGCTGTAAACGGACATGAGAACCACCGTTCTCCTTCAATGTGTAAGTTCACTCAGTACGGACACATTTTCACACAGTACAATCACAATAAGACATAGACTCATTTCAATTGACTTTCCAAATCTTAATGTAGACACAGCAGCATTAAGTATTACAACAAAAAGCTAAATTACCAAAAGAAATGCAATATTGAGATACATGTTGTGATGTGCTGCAGGGAAGCTGGATACAATAACATGAAACTGGTCGGTAACATTTGCAAACAGCAAGTGATGCAACAGGAATGTTGACAGGGAATTTGTTGCATTTTTCAAATTCATTGCAAGAGCCCAATGGAAATATTAACGAGAACCTTTTTCCAAATTAACCTTAAGGTTTACTGTGCATCCCCCAATAGACTTTAATCACATGTTTTCGGGTCTAAGGTGTGATGGGTCCAGGATCTGCACTTTGAAACACACTAAACTGGAAAAATGTATGTTATTATTTCTCCTCCAGATGCTCCAAAGCGTCCCTCTGTGTCAGTGAGTCCCTCTGCTGAGATAGAGGAGGGCAGTTCAGTGACTCTGACCTGTAGCAGTGATGCTAACCCAGCAGCTAAATACATCTGGTACAAGATGAATGGCAAACCAATCCTTCCTCCTTTCAAGGAAGGACCACAGCTTGTCTTCAGCTCCATCCATTCCTCTGACTCTGGACAGTATTACTGTAAAGCTGAAAACAATCTGGGGTGGAAGACATCTAAAGACATCTTTATTCATGTGAAATGTGAGTGAAGTTTTAATCTGTCCAGTCTTTGCAGAAGAAGATTCTGATAAGTATAACTTCTTTCTTGAACTCTGCTTGTTTTACGCATGTACAGTCTGCTGTAATTCTCTGAGCAGCTTCAACAGATTCCAGGTGTTTTGGGATCAAACATTCAATTGTCAGACCAGCTTCTAAATCTAAAATGCAGCTACACACAGCTCATCACAGTTTGTAACACCACAAGTAGTGTAAAACACCCTAAACTTAAAATAACCTTTGTAGCACTTCTCCTGCAGATCCTCCAAAGCCTCCCTCTGTGTCAGTGAGTCCCTCTGCTGAGATAGAAGAGGGCAGTTCAGTGACTCTGACCTGTAGCAGTGATGCTAACCCAGCAGCTAAATATATCTGGTACAAGGAGAACAGAAAAGTGTTTCTGGGAGCAGTAGGAAGTCATCATTTCACCTCCATCAGCTCTGAGGACAGAGGGATCTACTACTGCAGGGCTGAGAATCAATATGGAGAGATCAACTCTACGTCTCTATTTGTAGATGTCCAGTGTAAGTAAAAAAATAAGTGAGTTTTCCTGTAGGGGGCTCTAAAGACAACCTAGTCTGTCTTAAATAGAACTATTTCTACACCTTTTCTTCCAGATGCTCCAAAGCTCCCCTCTGTGTCAGTGAGTCCTCTGCTGAGATAGAGGAGGGCAGTTCAGTGACTCTGACCTGTAGCAGTGATGCTAACCCAGCAGCTAACTACACCTGGTACAAGGAGGATGAAGACTCTCCAAAAGCTTCAGGAAGATCTTCAACATCTCTGACTTCAGAGCTGAACACAGTGGGAGTTATTCCTGTGGAGCCCAGAACAAGTTAGGACGTAGTAACTCCACCTTTCATCAGATTATTTTGGCAGGTAAGTTCTCCACCTGACTTTTTGATTGGATGATTAACAGATCGAATCACCTAGCAAACTATAGGGAAGAGATACTCAGATACTCAGATCCTCTGAAACACCTACCACCTTTAACCAGTGATGGAAAGTAACCAAGAACATTTCTTTAAGAACAGTACATTTTAGGAAAGGTATAAACTTTACTTGAGAATAAACGTAACTTGAGTATAAACTTTATTTTAGTGTTTGTATTTTATGTAACTTTCTACTTGTTAATCCATCACATTAATTGTACAGCTTGAGAAACTCACTACTTTACAGATTTTGATCATAAGGGATAATGTGGACTGAGCGGTCATTCATGAAAAAAGAAAACCAACAGGTAGAGCAGGAACATGATGCGAAGTGGTTTAATACACGGCTACGTACTGAATAGCTAATGACTTGATTCACAATATTGTTATAAAACTGATCGTATGGCCTCCGCTAAGAAAAAAATAGTTTGTTTCTTCCTGTCTGTCTTCTTCTGCTGTTCCTTTAGTGTTTACTTCCTGTCTGTCTTCTTCTATTGATATCTCTGTTATCCAGCGCCCTGTGTCTTTAAACCGCTTTCCTTCTCTTGCGCTACTTTTTTTACTCGGGACAGTTTAGCCATATTGAATCTAAAGTTTTTTGCCATCCACAAAAATACTAACGATTATTAAAAAACTCCATGGTGATTTCTGATGGACAAAATGTTTGGTGTCCACAGCTAATGTTAAATTGACCAGAGAGTCTACTTTCTGTGGATTCATATGTCTGCACATAGTCCCTTGACCCTTATTATCATCGGTCTGTTCTCCTTAGCAACAGTCTGTTAGCAAAAAATAGCAGATATTTGGAATGTCCAAATTGGCCAATCAGAATTGAGTATTTAACCTACACATGAAATTCAGTGGGTAAATAACAGTACAGTATCTTACAAGTATTCATCTCCATGTCTAGATAAATCCACAATGATCATGAACATCACCAGGTTGGCTCTGATGGTTGTGATGCTGATTCTTGTTCTTCTTTTCTGTCTCTTGATGAGGTGAGAAAAATACCTTAAAATATTTACTTACTTTTAGAGTCTTTCGATTAAATGTTTTGATGGTTTGTTTTTGGTTTTAATTCAGGAAGGAGAAAGCTGTGAGCTTCAACACTGAACCGAATGAACCCATAGAGACTTGGGAGGTGGGAGAGAGACTCATGCACTTATTCTGTCCTTAATGTTTATGGTCATAAAGAGGATTGAAATGTAACTTGATGAGAAACACCTTTCTTAATAGATGCACCATTGTGTATTTACCTCTGTTAGACCCCAAGCCTGTTTTTCAGATTTCAGGCTCGAAAATGACATTTCCAGAACAAATGACCATAACTACACTTCTAAAAGGGGTAAATTAATCATCTTTTTTCTCAAAGTAATGATAAACCTTTGAGTTGGATGTAGAAAAGTCAGAATCAATATAGATGTTTTTTATTTTAAAGAAAATTCAGATTGAACATGGTAAAAAACTGTAAATTATAGTGTCTGTCCGAAACATTTTTTTTACTTATAGTGAAAACTACCCTTGGATGATGGGTTAGTAGACTCAAAGCTTTAGGAATCCAAAGTACAACATATAATAAGTACCCTGTATCAAGATTGATGCAAAACAAGTGACATTTGACCTTTTTAGAGAGATTTAGTAAAAAAAAAACACTTCTGGGGTCATTTGGATGGATTTTCCATATCTCTGGCCCCCCTTGGTCGATTTTGATGATTGACATCTCTTTCTAACCGTCAGAGCCAATGGAATCGAGGGAAAGTTCCACATACACACACAGGTTACCAAATAAGGAGTGATAGTGACGCGTAGAAAAACCGGAAGTTGCGCTAGCCTCTGGTGGCTACCATTAGTAGCTCATTTTGATTCTCCTTTTTTTGCATAAAAATGGTTTTATGGATTATCAATAATTTTTTCAAAGTGACAGATACATTGGATGAACCTATGGATTAACCTTCAGTCGCGTTTTTTCTCGTTTTAATGCCATTGAACATGACTTTTGATCAGGATAACAGCTAAAGTGAGCATATCTCCGTTTTTTGCTACTTAAAGCTACGTCGTGTATTGTCTGTATTTGCTTCCCCTGTCACGAGTTCTGATCGCTCAGTGATGATACTTATATTTCTATAATCTGTGGAATCTCAGGATGTTAGCTAAGCTTGTTTGTGCAGATCCAATAAGTATATCGATCGGTATAGCTAGAGTTCTGTGCTAACGGCGGGTCCGTGGGGATAAAGCGGTTAAAGACCCAGTGAAGTGTGCGCCGGTGCATGATCTGTTATGCTAATACGTATAGTAATGACCAAAATTGTCCATTGGAACCCATATAAAAGATGTTGGAATAGCAACGAATTTGACGAGTTGGAATTTTCCGCTGGGAAATCCGCCTTCGTGGGCGTGGCTTGCGATCTACTGCGTGACGTCAGAAGATGGGCTCAGCCGAAGTGTTTACATTCACCACCGTTCATTTTGTCTCTGTTTCAAAGTGGAATTTACCAACGTTTTTGAGCGAGTATTTTATTGGAAAGTGTTTCGCAGTCGACTGGAAGTGATTGCCAATCGAGGAAACCTGACAATGGAGGCGACAGTGAAGAAAAAGGGAGGAAAAACACACGGGAAGCGATGCATTGCCGCTGGCTGTGGTAATGTCAATTCTGCCGAAGTGGCGATGTTTCTGTTACCAAAAGATGAAGGTGAGTGGCTGGTGTCATTGTTTCGTAGATTCGTAGATTGTTTATGAAAAATAAAGGCCACTGTGTTTGTGTCTACTAACAAGACTATCAGGCGGCAGAGGTCGAGTTTCTCCGCCTGGAGATATTCTCACTATTTCACTTTTGTCGAGCACAAAGAAAAGAACGTTTTAGTTAAATGTAAGTTGTGTCTTGGCGGGTCAAAGATCCTATCGACTGCCCAAAACAGCAATTAAAATCTGTTGAAACATCTGCAGAAACAACATGCTGGGACGAAGCTAGTAGCTAAGACCACAGACCCAGACTCATCCGACGCCACTCCACCTCCACCTAAGCAACAGCGGCTGGATTGGCACTTTGAAACATATCTTTGTGTTTGTGTTTGTATAGACCACATTGCTTAGCAGAGTTCAGTGATGCAAATGCATGTCAAGTTGATCAACAGGTTGTATTATTCTCCGATGCAATAACAGTACTGAAATGAAGGCTACAGTATAAGGGCATTAATGGGTGCCCTTTTTTAAGTAACTAAAAAGTTACTTTTCACAGTAACGCATTACTTTTTGGTGTAAGTAGTGAAGTAACTAGTAATTGTAACTAGTTACTGGTTTTCAGTAACTAGCACAACACTGCATGTGAACATGAATGTTGCATCATGCTATGAACAGATGAATGTATGATCAGGTGATGGCCAATCCTGTGTGTAGATCTACTCTAGATCTATGACAAAATATTGTCCTCAACTAAATTGACTTCCATGGCCACTTTCCTCATCTATCCTGTCCGAAAAGCTGTCAAAATCACTAATTTCTCTCGCACCAGTATCACTTTCCGAAGTCTCCGCCATGTTTACAATCACAACTGGGCCCATCTTGTGACGTCACAGCCGCTATCGTCTGCAGCAGCGGTAGGCTCAGACTCTGAAAAACTTGCGATGTTTATCTCGTCCCTCGCACTTCCTAAAAAATTATTTTAGCCATGAACAGGTACAATTATATGTAAAAAATGAAACTGCCATTTCATTTTGGCGCAAAAAAATGCACTTCACTGGCACTTTAAAGATTGTCCAACTCCATTTACTGTGGACTTCCTTTGTAGCAGAAAGCAATTTAAGGAAACAGTTTGTTCTGTTTTTTAAATTCAATGTAATTGCATCCAAATGATGGCCTCTGACTCGTTGTCTCTCCATCAGTTAGACCCTCTTTCTGTGTATGAGAACGTCTCAGACCTGAACATGGTCTCTGCAGAACAGACAGAAGAACCAGAGGAGCAGGAGGACCTGGTGTGAAGGTCAGCAAGCTCTCACTCAGCTGTATTTATGAAAACAAACCCAAAACAACTTCCTGAGAAATAACTCACCAGAACTTTTGTTGTGGAAATGTTCACTCGTCAATGATCCGGAGATGTACTAGTAGTAATAATAATAATAAAACTGGTCCGATGCAAACAGAGTTGTCTTGTTGGTTCTTTATTTGAAGCTTCAAAGGTACATGTCATAAAAGAGTACAGAGTAGTCTGCAGGAGTGCACACAGAGGGAACTGTGTGTGTGTGTGTGTTTTATAGGGACCTTGGCGGTTCTGCTATTTCTGTAACTGTTGCTGTGCAGAGAGATAAGACTTTTTGCTGACTATAATCTTGCAATGCTCTTTTTAGGAACAGGAGCTGTACAAGTGTGATAGTGACAGGAAAGATCTGGGTGCGATGGTGTCTGACACCTAAACATAACAAAAGGTCGAGCAAGGGACATGAGAGTACAGTTTCATCATATGAGCGTTGCATTTGGTTTTACCATATAAGGTAACATAAGAAATTGCCACTACACTTTACATGATTAATGTTAGATGCATCAAACCAGAGGGAGACTCACCTGGATTGAAACAGCAATTAGAAGTAGTGGGAGGAGCTTGCAGTAAAAGTCAGAAACAATCAGAGAATATGATTATAATGCTTTATTTTTAAGTGTGTAGGTACATTATATATGTTCAGGATTTAACTTGATGTCCAACATGCTTTTTCATTCAGATTTTAATGTAATAAATTGCTTTTAAACCATTTTTTGTATCATCTTTACTTTGAGTTTATTTGATATTCAAAATCAATGAATATCATCACAATTTCTCTTCTTCTTTATTTCCTCCTCCATCAAACAATTGTAATTCTAGTTTTGGCATGAATAGAATTTTCTTTAATAGTCTTTCAGGAGTAAGAAAACTATGATTTATAACTGTTTGTGACGTCTCTGTAATAAACCTACAGTATTTCTTGTAAAGCAGTTTTTATCACATTTGGATTTTACTGACAGGCATTGTTATTGTGAGGCTTTAATGACACAATGCAAGTAAAACAGGAGCATTTCTATTTGTTGGCAGCTTCAGTGTTTAATAGCCATTTCTTTTATACCACTGAGCTCTGGCAACAACATCATTGGAGTAGTCTCCACCAGTTGTGTTGGCATCCACGCTATCGTAGGAATGGACATTTCCATCACCCATATTGTAGGCTGCGATCCCTCCTGTAAAGACAAACACAAATGAGAAACACAGCAGAACATTGTGACGAGAATTTCTGATCCAGTGAAACCAACCTTTCAGTTTCTGCTCGCTGCTCCAGCTCGGAAATTTCTTACTGATCCGACCGATAAAATCAATCAATATTCCCGTGGCTTGGGTGAGGTGCTCCACACTGTCCCAACTACCACGTGCAGTGTGTCCACCTCCATTGGATTCACATCAACCTAAAGAAATGGAAACGTTTTTATTTTATTGTAATGTGAAGCTCCACTAAGACGATGCGATAAAAAACAGAAGAAGTTCTAACAACCTGCATCAGTCCCCAGGCGTTACCGTTGTCTCCCCAGCCATCCTTTAATGCATTTCCAGCCCTGGACTCTCTGGAGATGATGGCAGCGATGAGAGCTGGCTCAATTCCAGATTGACCTCCCACACTGTTGATTTTAGACCTGTATTTAGCCATTCTTCCACTATCAGTCTGTGCCATGGTGTGAGATGCCGCCACACCTTTGGAGAGAAACCAAAATATGCCCTTAGTGCAACAAATCTATTTCCCTGTGAACATACAGACAGTTGGTACTATGTTAAACTGCCTGTGCTGCAGCACCTCTTTCCCCCCTCTGTCTGAAACCAGAGCCCAGTCTGCTCTGATTGGTTAGCTGGCCGGCTCTGTTGTGATTGGTCAACCACTTATGGCGCATTTCCACCATGGCGCGGAGCGCGGTTTAAGCGTGCCGTGTCGTGCCGGGCCCGTTTTTGGTTGCGTTTCCACTAGGCCTAGTTCCGGCCCGGGGCTACTTTTTCACCTTTTTTCTGGCCGGACAAAATCGTGGTTCTATCGGGGCCAACAAGCGGGCCAACAACCGGGCTGAATATCCTAAACTAGTGAGAGAATCGCTGGCAAGGGGGCTACAACTACAACAAGATGAACATATTTGACCGTGATTTAATTGTAATACACGTTTCAAAATGATGCCGAAGTAACAACATACTGATACCGGTTAGTAAAAACCATGAATTAATGCTTTGACAAGTCTGTAGACACACGGCAGGCGAAAAACCTTTTAAAATGCGTGTTTTCTAAATGGAGATCGGCTAAGCTAATGCACTATATGCTCCGACCGTCCACACTCACAACAACGGCCTATACAGACATAAATAAACCAGCGACTGTATTCGCCATGACACAGACAGTCTGTGGTTTGTACTTGTTTAACTTTTGTCTAGTTTCTGAACAGATATGAGGAGCTGTGAGCTCTGAGGGCTAACAGCTAACGGCTGATGTTGGTTTTCTGAAGATGACGTCACGGCTCCGCCTACACTGCGTTACTATAGATACTACCCCAGTTCCTAAACTGTAATGGAAGCGCAGCATTAAAGTGAGCCGGGCCTAACAAGGCCTAACAAGGCCTAGCAAAACCGTACTAAGTCGAGTGAGGCCTGCGGTGGAAATGAGCCATTAGAGAGGTCCCACCCCTTAGCATATCACGTACAATGTTTTTGGAGCGGTAGCCAATAGAGCGCAAGTGTTACATGGTGATGTCAATATGTTACAGTATAAGAAAGCAGTGTTTGGGAGAGAATCTGTCTCTAGAGGGAACTTTGGGAATGTTATCTTTGCAGACCATTTACATACACACAAACCTACAGTATACAACATACAGGAAAGGGAAAACCCCAAAAAGCAGACTAGGATCCCTTTAAGATGGAGATGTTTGATAACTTTTTATAGAATTTCTGATTATTCAGCTTGTGTGTCTTGCAGTGATTACCTGAACATCCAAGTCTGTCCTGCTGAGATGTTGACCAGGAAGCCCCAGTGGTTTCAACGCGCATTACGCTGGCGTAACCTGGTAATGATACGCTCATTAGATCAGTTTTCATTCACATAAGCTTTGTTGGAGGAAGAGTTTAGAAGCTTTTACTTCAGTTAAAGTACTAATACTACACAGTATAAATACTTTCTTACATTTAACATTTTAAATTATTAGTAAGTATAAAAAGCAAGATGTGCTAAAAGTATTACAAGAAAAAAAATGCCAAAAATATTCAAACAGCAAGATTAAAACTCGAAAATTATTCAACAATAAATAAGACAATTATTTTGTTGTTTAAAGATGGCAAATAATTTCCTGTCTGTTTATAATATATAATGTTGTGATGTTTTATTTAAACAAAAACATCACAACATAAAATATTATAAACTAAAATCAAAATGTCTATAATAACTAAAGCTGTTAAAAAAAAGTAGTCGAGTTCAAATTTCAATATTTTCTTTTGAATTGCAGTGAAGTAAAAGTCCATAAGTAAAGAAAATACTGAAATAAAGTACAATTACCTCACATTTGTACTTAAGTGCAAGTTAATTGCATTCCACCACTGGACACATTGACTTGAGGGGACTTTTCAGCAGTATGGGAATATAATAAAGTGCATTTACTCCAGTACTTAAATACAATTTTGAGGTACTTATTTTGCTGTTTTATACTTTACAGGTTCAGAGTATTAGCTAATACCAAATATAAATGAAGTACTAAGTCACAATTTACATATAATTATAATGAAGTTATCCAACAATCATAATCCAGTCCTTTATAACTCTTTAAGTAAATATCTACTGTGAACCACTTCCTTTGCATAGTAAGTACAATATAAGAAGTACAAATACAAACATTATAAAAGACAGGTGTGTGTGACTATATTACACTTTTCAAATGAATTTGTATAAACAGAAAAGTATATATTAGCACTCACCCATTTTGCTTGTTATCTCTTCTGATGGTTTCCTTGAAATTGGAAAGTGAGTTAAGAACACTGAGCTCCCTCTGAGCTTTTATTCAAGCTCACAGGAAGTGAAAGCAAAGCAGCCAATCACACGAGATCAGCTGATTTACAAGAAACAGTCCTCAGTGACGTAACAAGGGCAGCGCAAAACATAATGCTGCTCATTATGTAGTTGACTAGAGCAGTGGTTTTCAAACTGTGGGGCGCGACCCCTGGTGGGTCGCGGAATTAATGCTTTGACAAGTCTGCAGACAGACGGCAGGCGAAAAACCTTTTAAAATGCGTGTTGTCTAAATGGAGATCGGCTAAGCTAACGCACTATATGCTCTGACCGTCCACACTCACAACAACGGCCTATACAGACTATACAGCTCACAGGAAGTGAAAGCAAAGCAGCCAATCACACGAGATCAGCTGATTTACAAGAAACAGTCCTCAGTGAATGTAACAAGAACATTGAGAATGAACTGAGAGTGGCAGTCTCAAAACAACAGCCCCGGTTTGAGAAGATCTGCAAGGGAAAGCAAGCATACACAAGTCATTGATAGGCTATGTGTGGAATAGGAATGGTAAAGTGATGTGATCGTTTGCAACCTGCAGTAGAAATAGTAGTTAAGTGTTCATTAATATATGTTCCTTAAAGAAATTTGAATTTAAAAATCTACTACTCAGGGAAGAAGGCCTACTAGTTTTAATTAGGCTAAATTAATTCACAGTATCTATTACAAAAACTTTTGTTCATGTGTAATCCATAATTAAATATAAAAGGATAGTTGGATCTTTGTATCTTCTTATTATTAGCAGAGAAAATGTAATGTTTTTACAACAGTATACAATTCATCCTACCAATATAGATGGGAACCGGGTTGGGGGGTCCCGAAAATATTTCCAATTACCCAAGGGGGGCCGACTGAAAAAGTTTGGGAACCACTGGACTAGAGCATGCTGTGAACCAGGTAAACAGGAAATGTAACGTTCAGAAAGCATGCTGCATGAATCATACATACTCCACTAGGAAAGTCCCAATCATTTGAGGAATTTAGAGATTTGCAAGTTCAATATTTACTCCTTGCTTTGTCTCACGGAGAGATACTGCAGGTCCTTCCTTCCTGCAGCGGTCAGACTTTAATAAGCACCATGGCCCCTGGCAGACCACCACACAATGCAGACTGTTACAATCTTGTTAAATAGAAATCTGAATCAGATATCAGACATCATACATTATTAACAATCACCTTTATATGTTTACGTAGCCTTGAAATGCTGGTACTAATGTCCAAACATGTATGTGTACTTAGTTGTCTGTATTTGTATTTCTACTAACGTGTGCTTCTCTATATTGAATATGTTAGCTTACTCTCTTTATTTTTGCCTTTTAGCTGCAATATCACTTTTGCTGTAATGCTGTCAAAATGTCCTGTGATTAAAATGTGATTTCTGGTTTCTGATTTCTGAGTAACTCTTTTGTTAGTTCAAACATTAATAACATTTGACTATTTGTTAAGCCAACATAAGTCTCAGAAGCCACACAATGCAAAACAAAATGTTTAAGGCTGTAAAATAACCTCACAAGCCATAAAACCAAAGAACTTAAAGGAGTTATAATCATAAAGTTGAGTTAAGAAACAGTTTTTTTCAGTTTCAGTTTTAGCTGCCAATGGCAACAACAGGGTCAACACACTTTCAGTTTCACTATTACTAGAAGAACAATGTTATGTAACGGTTTGGGAATCCTGACCTCAGGCCTCTGTAATCACAACGAATAATTAGTGTAATTCTGGCTTTACTCAGTTGAATTGCTCCTTAGAATGTAATTTTCCTCTGTGGTTTTCTATGCAATACATTTTTGTATTGTAATGTATGTAAACCCAATTTTATTTATTTGTGTATTGTAAGGTCATATTGAATGTTTTGAAAGGTGCCCTCAAATCAAATGTATTATTGTTATTGTATCTGTGCCTCTCTGACACTGTTAATGCTCTAAAATTAATCCTGGTGTCAATAGGGAAGATCTGCACGGTTTCTCTACAGCCCATGTTCAGCAGAACAGGTGGTGCAGCTGCCTGGTTTGGCACGCCCACTATAATGTTGTCCAAGATAGTCCTGTCACCAAAATCACACTGGTGTTTGCTGTACCCCTGTAGTTTGTGCACACAAAAGCATTTTACTCTGGGCTCAGCAGGTGAAAAACTAAGAGGGGCTTCCACATGTGGCAGACCAGGCGTGGTTGCTGCCGGTTTTGGCACCCCCACTATAACTTTGTCCAAGATAGTCGTTGTTACGGCTGCTGCTTCTTCTCTGCCCATTAACCTGTCTGTGATTGTTTGCAGCTGTGTGTGTGTGATATGTATATGAGCTGTGCCGTTGCCCAGACGTCATTGGATGTCGGCTTCCTGTCCCTCCCCCCGGTAGGCATGACCGAAGATCCGAAGGTCTGGATTGGAGCATGCCAGGCCCGACTCTTCAATCCCCGCGCACCCTTTCCGGCGACAGCGATTAAGACCGTGTGCACCGTGTTAGTCGAGAGAGGTCTGAATCTGTGTCAGACGTCTCTCAATATCCTCTCTGTTAACCTGTTGTTAACGGTGTTAACAAGTTGTCCTAAGTGTGGTTAATTGTGTAACTCGGTTTATACTGAGGAACAATATTAACGGTGGTTAGTTTGTTCCCAGGCTGTTTTTCGACAGTCTCTTTTTTTTGTTAGCCCCATTTATTTTCCACTTTAGAAGTGAGGTTTCTTTTGTTTGTTGTTTGGTTTGTGTAACCTGTGATACAACTCGTATTTAAAGAGTCTTCCTCAGTTCCTTTTGTGTTTGTTTAAACTGCGGCCTTTGTGGCTTTTGTTTTGATTGTGGCTGTGTTGCCAACTTTAATTGTATTAATTTCATTAAAACTCCTTCCTATTTACCAAGTACAACTGGTTAAATGTTACTTCCCACTTTCCACGAGCCGGGACGTAACAGTCGTACTGTCACCAAAATTACACTGGTGTTTGCTGTCCCCATCTAGTTGTGCATACAAAAGCATTTTGTTCTGGGCTCAGCAAGTGAAAAACTAAAGAGTAACTCTTTTGTTAGTTCAAACATTAATAACATTTGACTATTTGTTAAGCCAACATAAGTCTCAGAAGACACACAATGCAAACAAATTTAGGCTGTAAAATAACCTCACAAGCCATAAAACCAAAGAACTTAAAGGAGTTATAGTCATAAAGTTGAGATAAGAAACAGCTTTTTTCAGTTTCAGTTTTAGCTGCCAAAGGAAACAACAGGGTACAACACACTTTATTATCAGTTTCACTATTACTAGAAGAACAATGTTACATCAGGAGACGCCTGTGTAATCACCGTTACTTTCCATGAGCTGCAGTCAGTTCTTCCTACCTGGCACTTGGATCTTGTTCCATTCTTTTTGATCATGTTTGTCAAAATCAGGCAGGCAGGGTCAGAAACGGGCAGATGGGATTACTGGTCAAATGTGAACTGAACGCTGGAGAGCCTGGCAATACACACAAAACAATCTGGAGCATATGCCCTGTGTAGCACACATTATACAGAGGGGAATAACTGTATGAATACTACTAGGAGTAAATGCCCTGTGTAGTACACATGTCGCAGATGGGTAATCAAAGTGGCTCTCCGTTTCAGCGACTTTTTTTATGCTTTAGCTTAGTTTGGGAAAATTGTCGGATTTCGGGCCAAAAGTTAATGATTGAATGAAAACCAAGCTTATAAAAAAGTCTTAGTCTAAAATGTCAATTTTCTTCGTATACAGCTCTCCAGGTGAGGGTACAGAAGTACAAAGTCAGCGTGCACAGTGTCCATGCAGAGCTGTTTTGTGACACAACATGTCAACTACCTCTAGCTTCCTACTTCTGGTATTTAACTGGACGGAGTTCGATCAATGGGCAGACAAAGGAAGGAATATCTTACGTAAATAACTTTGCTTACAAAGACAGTTTTGCCTGTGCTGTAAGAGGACTGGAGAGTTTTGCATCTCGCCCCCGTGTGTAAGTTATCTTTTCATTACTTGCACTTTTTATGCACCATGTCTTCATGGTGTTTATATATTTTTCCTGTTGCAGGTGTCCACAATAATTACTGCAACATAGTGTCCTACACCGAGAGAAGCATCTGTGCCTTCAAGGGTTCATCAGTTGACATTTCTTGCAGTTACTTTGGAAATGAAGCAGGTTTATATGTCGCGTCCAGATTCTGGTTCAATCCTGGACGTAGCCATCAGTGGAGGAATCCCCTCAGAGCCGGAGGAGCTGAGTCTAGACTCTCAGTATGCAGGTCGTGTTCACTTCAGGACATCGGGGGCAGTTGCAACAGAGAGAGGACTCGCCACCCTGAGCATCAGCAACCTGAGAGAGAGCGACTCGGCCGAGTACCGCTTCAAATTCAGAGCGCAGCGCTTTGAATGGAGGAGTGATTTACCTGGTACCACTCTGACTGTCACAGGTACTGATCAACTCAACCGATTACATTTAATCCAAACTCATGCACACTACTTTTCAATACAACCTGTGGATCAGTTTAATGTAAACCTGCTGACTGATAAAGAGACATTACAGGTCAAAAGAGCATCTTTTTAACTAATCTCAATTAAACGTTCCCAATTGATAACTTGTATTAAGACAATTATATTTCATGTTAAAAGTTTTCTGCAATGTGATGTTTAAATATGGAAATTAAGCATTATGTTAACTTTTGTTGAAATCAGGGGAAATCTACAGACCCAAATTGACAAAGATAGTAAAATAAACACTTAAATGTGCATTTTCGATTTCGATTGCATATTTTCTTTCCACTATTCTGAAAGAAAACATGTTATGAAAGCAAATTAGCCCAAAGTTGCTCAAGTCAACATGGATCATGCATTACTTTGCAACTTATCATTTGTTCTGTGTTTCACCAAAAGAGTATTTAAATACCAGTGCAATCTCTTTTCCCTCTTTAAATACCCAGCTCTGCAGATAAAGGTGAGTAAAGTGTCAGTGCATCCGTCCTTTAACGAGGCTGAGCTGAAGTGTCTCAGCAGCTGCAGTCCAGCCAGCCGGCTCTCTTTCGTCTGGTTCAAGAACGGGGATCATTAGAGGAGAAATGTTTTCTTTCAGAGGCCAGATTCATCCTGGAGACGTCATCTCCTGTGCTTTCAAAGGATACGAGAGTCACCGTTCTCCTGCAGTCTGTGAGTTTCCAACAGTGTGTCAGTGACAAAACATCATGAGAAATCTGAAGAAAGACACAAGAATTTAACTTCACCTTGTCTGTGTCAAATATGTTCCTGCTACTATACATTCAGTCTGTGATTAACGGCAAGTTTGGTGGTTGGGTAATATATTAAAATCATTCTTTGGTATATTAAAATTACTTTCTTTGTCGGATCATCGTTTCCAGATGCTCCAAAGCTCCCCTCTGTGTCAGTGAGTCCCTCTGCTGAGATAGAGGAGGGCAGTTCAGTGACTCTGACCTGTAGCAGTGATGCTAACCCAGCAGCTAACTACACCTGGTACAAGAAGAATGGAAGTCCAGACATTAAACCTGTTATTGAAGGACCACAGCTTGTCTTAAGCTCCATCCAGTCCTCTGACTCGGGACAGTACTACTGTTCAGCTGAGAATGATCTGGGGAGGAGGAAATCTGAAAACATCTTTATTAATGTGCAATGTGAGTAAAACGCAGCCAAGAAACAAACACCACCTCTATTTGATTTATAATAATTCTGTTGAGTTAAACAATGTTGAGGTTTTCTTCCTCCTGTGCTAATTCCAGATCGTTCTTCTATCTTGTAAGACTTTAAGATAGATTTATTTTCAAGATTTCTAAATCATAAATTGTTTTGCTTGACAAATTAAATCCAGGAAGAAGAAAACTCTGGACTCCCCCAATGAAGCGAAGGACCCTGTGCACAGTGTGAAGGTTAGAGAATCATGAAAGATGGTTTATTAAACGTATAATACATTTTTAGATCAAATCTAACAGAAAGCCTGTTTTAAATTGAGTCATTTCGTCGTTTCTCCCCATCAGCTGGACTCTGGTCCCGAGTACCAACATGTCTCAGGCTTCAAGTCCATCTCAGCAGCACAGACTGAAGACTCTGAGCAACAGGAAGAGCTAATGTGAAGCATCACATTTTACACCATGCACTGTTTATTGTAAACATTTCAAAGACACCTCACCAGATGGCACACTTTAGATGTTGCAGTGGCTGATTGGAAGAAACAGAGAACTTCCCTGATAACTTTTGTTAGTTCGAACATCATTTCAGTCCCCTCTGACTCCTGCAGGAGGCGGCACTGTGCAGAACGTTTTAGATATCAGCTTTAGACCAAATGTTTCTGAACAGGTAAATATATTTGGCAAGCAGAAAGCACTGAGAGTGAACAACACAGCTTTCACAGGTTGGAGAGGAAAGAGCAGAATAGGTGTTAGGAGATGGAGAAAAGTCATCTTCAGAGTCACTGTATGACTCAACAACGTTGTACAGTGCTGTGGAGTTAGCTGAATACTAATCTTGCCATGAGACTAATATTTGAAAGCTTTTATATCGTCCATAATTGTAATTTGATGCAACCTAGATCTGGTCTGCACTGTAAGCCACTGACTCACTGTGCGTCAGCATATTTTCATTTGAGTTTTTATAAAAAAACATTGCATATGTGAATATTTATATTTCTGTCGCTCTTGGCTGAATGTATTGTCTGTATGAATTATGATGCTATCAGTACTAAAACTCTATAGAATAAAGCATCTTAAATCATCCATGTGATGTTTTAACACTCTGTAAATCATCTTAAAAATAATATATATTTATAAATAAATTGCAAATTGATGTGCTGATGATCAGTTATTTCTTTCCCCACATACAGTTCCTTAAATGCAGAACCTGAATCCTTCAATGTTGAATAATTACCCATCTCTATTACTCCCTTTATATTATGAAGCTGATTTAAAAAAAGTCAATCACTTTTGAGCATAAATGACATTTTATACATGTAATAATCTGGCTTCAGACTCGTCATGGTTCTGAAGTGAAGACTCCTGTGAAACTAGCACATCATTATTTACTGTTTATTACATCTGTGTTTAACTCATAAATGCCTAAAGCCTGCACCTTGTATTTGTATGCTTCTAAATACACATTTAGAAGCATACAAATTGCAAAATGTTAAACAAATTAGAACTTTCTTAAGT
Organism: Dissostichus eleginoides; assembly: GCA_031216635.1. Lineage (NCBI taxonomy): Eukaryota > Metazoa > Chordata > Actinopteri > Perciformes > Nototheniidae > Dissostichus > Dissostichus eleginoides. Next base: position 33,906,686 of record CM062266.1, on the reverse strand, counting down.
GTCAATGCTGCAAAGTCATACCTCCACTGTATGATTCTATCCCACATTGAATACTGTTTGACAAACTGGTCGTTTGCTTGTGCCACAAACCTGAAACCAATAGAACAGCTGAACAAGAGAGCTATCAAGGTGTTTGACAGAAAGCCTTATTCATACCACCACTGCACCATCCTGGAGAAACACAACTTCTTGAGCTTAGACAATTTTAAGTCTTTTAAAAGTATGTGTTTTTTTTTATAAATGTTTACGTGGACTGCCCCCCCCTTAGGGGAATTCATCCACAAAAAACACACTGGACGCTGCACTAGGTCAGAAACCAGAGGAGACTGTGAGGTCCACCGTAGACGGACCACTTTTGGAAAAATAAAATAAAATAAAAATATTATTATCCCAATTATCCAAAGTTACTTATTAATATTAAACATTTATGTACATTACTTCAACACTGTTTGTTATGTGAATTTACTGTAATCTCATTCACTGAATGCAAACATGCATGTTGTTGTACTCGTGTGCAATGACAATAACGTTGAATATAATCTAATAATCAAATCTAATTATCTGTAAGTGGACGGCATCTTCACATTCAGGAGTTCTTCACATTCAGGAGTTCGTTATTTGCCAATTATTAAAATACAGGATTTCTCTCACATCTGGAAATGTCCATTACAGAACATTACAAAGGTTTGACTGTAGAGGGCAGGGGTACATCTTTGAAAAACATTCTGAATATAGTTTCTCATGTGCTCTGTGTTTGTGAAAAAGGACCCAAAGTGATAAATTAGTGTTCTGGATTACTGTTATTCTTTCAATCAGGAAATACCTATTGTTGGCCGTAAAGAACATATATTGACCCATGCACGATATGATAGAAATGTTAAAAGTCTTTCGTGATAAGACCCCAATCCTGATATCGTATATCTTGAGGGCGTAGTGCAGCCGTGATAATAGGAGTAGGCATCGGTGGTGATGTTGAAGATCTTTATTGATGAGGAGGCGGGATGAAGAGGATGCTAAATATCTGGATTGATGAGGTGTGGTTTTTGGATTGGCTCAACCTGGGCACTGGATGATGACTTGATGTCTGAATCACCTGAAATCACACCTGACTGCAGGAGTGGGGAGAGCAGATGTAAAGTTTGACTGCAGGACAATGATTGGCTGCTGGAAATTGTGGTAAAATGTAATTAAAAGTGGACGCCCATAAGTAGCTGATTATATGCAGTAGGATGAATACTACGGATGAAGAAGAAATTCTTACTTTAATGATGATTTTTAACGATAAACCAACCATTCAGCGTGTTCGTCCATGTTTTTACACACATTGTGACTTTAAGGATGGCAATGTTGAGCTGTCAGTCAGCCATTTTCATTAGCTTCATGTTAATAAGTTAATGCATTGTTTGCAAAACCACAGAGTTCTTCATTTTAACTATGTTTACCGTCTCTTGTATCTTGTAACTGTTAAGAGGAAGGAAGCAAGGGCAGTTTTTAACACGTTGACATCTTTTTAACACAGCCGTACGAGTGACAGAGAAAACACCCTGCTCGATGTACAAACGTTTTTGGTGACTCACTGACAAACAGTTTTTCTCCTGTATTTGATCTACCTGATGGTTTATCAGAGACGTGAGGAGCAGCTATGAGTCTACCAGCAGCAGCGAGAGGATTTCTCGTCTTCCTTCTCGTTGTACAAGGTACTGTACATCTACATTTATATTGTAAGATAGTTGATGCAGCTCAGAAATACAGAGTGTTTGCACCATTTGGCATGGTAAAACTATGTCTGTGTTCATGGAAATAATGACTGTAAATATTACAAAACAAGACTTTTTAAAATTTAAATAATTGTTAATTAAAATGAATCGCTCTGTTGAACTTCCTCTTTCCTCCTGAAGTCCTCACCACTTAACTTTAGCAAGTGTTTCTCAGCATTATACATTCAGCAGCTGTATTTGATCATGTGATTAATATAAGAAACTTACGGTAGGAGTTGCAACGTGGATAAAAAGTCACTAATGAATAATCATCTGACTTCAATCTGACTGCGCCCATCAACGGATCGCTCTTTCTCTCTTCATGGCGGCCACAGTTTTGGCCCTAGGAGCCCGACATTTTGCATGAAAGTCAAGTGTTTGTGAAGGTGTGTGTCCGTGAATGCATGAACGTCTGTTTGCATGCATGTACATGATCGTAGCTTTTGCATTTTCTTCATTTTTTGCCTCCATTGGACGGTGAAAAGTGTAAAGACTTACTGGAAACAGGAAGAGAGATCTGGGTATGACATGCAAAAAAGGCACTGGGGCGATCACAGTAACAAGTTAGCGCTGTAACTCCCTATCAACGCAAGGTGCTATATGCAGCTTTCTTCAATTAAAAGCCTCTCAAAACTCTACACTTCAGGCATTACCAAAATAAGGATAGACAAAGTTACTGCAGCATGAAGATGGGGACATAGTAGTATTTATCTGACAAAACAAGACTGAACATTGGATTTATGTTAAGATTAATTTAGAAACATGACTTTACTAAATAAAGTACTAAACATACTAATGTGGTTTAGTGGATATTGTAGCTTTGATAAATATCTAATTTCTGCAGAGAAGCCAGATGCTTTCTTTTACCTGACAATGAGGAGACCTAGGTGCAACATTTGTGTCGACTTTTGCAATTAGCAGTCCAACACTTAGAAATAAACTCTCTGTCAGTCATTTGTCATCTTAATATCACACGCCTCAATGTTCTGCTTTTCTTTGAAGTTTCCATTCACGCCCTGCAGCAGCCTGATCACTGAGAGAAAAGCAAGCCAGAAAAGAAGACTCATCGTTATGATCCACACCCCTCTAATATTTTATTCTCATCTTTTTCTAATGTTTGAAATCTAAGTATGTATCTTAGTATTTATCAGGTAAATACTGCGTTAAAGGTTAAATGCACTGCAGCATGATGTCCTATCAACATTATATATGTTTTCGTGCCTCTGTTCACTGGAAACAACATTACAACTTTTTAAAAGTATAAACCCAGTTAGAAACAAACATCAGAACATTCCCGTCTATGTAAATTAATATAATATAAAATAGTAAAAAGATGTGTTTTATAATGCTAAGAACGTCTGCCTACTGACGAGTCTGATGAATGTTTCTGATGTGCTCTGTGTTTCAGTGGTTCAGGGTCCGGGTGGCTGGGGAGTGACTTACACTTCTACTGAGATCTGTGCAGTGAAAGGATCAACAGTGGAAATAAGATGCAGCTTCACATACCCATCTACATGGAGAGGCAGAGTTAACACAGTTAAGAAAACATTCTGGTTTACTCAAAAGGAAGATGGTAAACCTGTAGATCTGAAAACAGAATCAGAGTATGCAGGTCGTGTAGAGGATCTCTGTGAAAACAACATCTGCACTCTGAGAATCAGAAACCTGAGAGAGAGCGACTCAGCTCAGTACAAGTTCAGGATCAAACAAACCAAGACGTTTATGCTAGTGAACCAGTCACTCTGTCTGTCACAGGTAACACTTTGTTTGTAACTATGTAATTTAGCTCAACATTTGGTGAACACTGTCGTGAATGTCAGTGCATCTACTACCGGTACAATGACAGTTCAGTTTAACATGCTTGTTTCCTTACAAATCCAGAGCTCCAGGTGAAGGTGACCAAAGACAGCAACTGCTATCAAGGAGGCTGTATATATGCAACCCTGGAGTGTCTCAGCAGTTGTCCTCGAGCTTCTCGTCCTTCCTACATCTGGTACAAGAATGGACTGAAATCGCCAAAACAAGGAGAATCTTTTAATACGCATTTCTATCCTAAAGAAAGCTATGCCTGTGCTGTTAAAGGATATGAGAATTCCCCCTCTCCTTCAGTGTGTGAGTTCACTTACAGTCTTCCACCAACATGATGCCATACCTTATTACATCAAAGGGAGACACTGTCCCCAGCAATACATTCAGCCTTGAGTTATGGTAGTTCATAATAATTAACCAAAGATATTTCATTTTTCAGGTGTTAATGGTCAAGACTGCAATACAGTGGCTTACAGTGAAAGAAGCATCTGCGCCCCCAAAGGATCCTCAGTGGACATTTCCTGCACGTACAGAAGTTATGAAAACAATGTTCAATCTAAATTCTGGTTCAGACCTGAGCGTAGTCATCAGGACCTTAGTAAAGACTCCCAGTATTCAGGTCGTGTTGTGGTTATTTCACCATTGAGAGGATCCACTCTGAGGATCTCTGACCTGAGAGACTCAGATTCAGCTCAGTATCGCTTCAAATTCAAAACACCAAGCTTTGAATGGAGGAGTGATTTACCTGGTACAACTCTGACTGTCACAGGTACTGAACAACACACACTGATGTATACTGTATACACCAAGACATAACAATTAGAAAATACTGGAAGTTGAGTTTGTGTTATTACTGTTGGATGAGTTAAAATATTTGTTCACCTACTTTAGAATGTTGTGTTAATGGGTATATACATTTATCATCAGTTTAATTTTAGACCATGCTATATAATAACATTTCTTTTTCTCATATCCAGCTCTGCAGGTGCAGGTGATCACAGCAACTTACCAGCAGTCTGATACCTTAGCAAAGCTTAAGTGTCACAGCAGCTGCAGTCCAGCTGGTGTTTCCTACGTCTGGTTCAAGAACGGAGAGAAAATCTCCACCACAACGATATCTTCCTATAAAGGCTTGCTTCACCGCGCAGACATGATCTCTTGTGCTCTGGACGGACATGAAGGCTTCCCCTCTCCTGCAGTGTGTGAGTTTACTCATACACACACACACTGACATTACAATGACAATTTCAGAGGATTCTTCTGAATCTGAATGCAGATGCCGCAGTTACATATATCGAAAAAGAAAGCTTAACTACAGCTTGAAAAAAAGCCATCTTAGGTAAAGAGACATACAGAAGACATAGATGTTGGTGGAGACCTCATTTTGAATAAAGAAGAGTTAAAAACAAAATTAAATATCAACAATAACAGAAAATCCTTTAGGCACCAAGATACCTAATAATATATCATAAATGAGGTTAGCTTTAAATTGTTCTTCATTTCATTCAAGGTTGCAGGTGCAAGAAGAGAACATTTAGATTTTGCAGCACCTGCAACGTAATTGAATCTTGATGAGAGCCCACAAGATAATTTAAGGAGGTGAAAAAACAAAAGCAGCAGCTATGAGTTTAACTGCAGCAGCGAGTGGATTTGTTGTCTTCCTCCTCTCTGAGACGTACTGTACATCTACATTTATATTGTAAGATAGTTTAAACCCTTTAGAAATGCAGCACCATTTAGCATGCTAAAACTATGTCTGTGTGGATGGAAATAATGACTGTACATACAGTACCTACATTAACAACACATGCTTTAAATAATTGCCAATTCATGGCTGTGTTGAACTTCCTCTATCGTCCTGCAGTCCTCAACATGACTTCAAATGAATGTTCAGTTGATATTGTAGCTTTGATAAATATCTAGACATTTCTGCAGAGATGCCAGATGCTTTCCTTCTGTCAATGAGGAGAGATATAGCAGGTGCAGCATACAGGAAGTAATCCAATGTTTGTGGGTTGGTGTCGACTTTTGAAAGTAATTAGCAGTCGAATACTTAAAAATAAACTCTCTGTCAGTAATTTGTTATCTTAGTTTTACAGGCGTCAATGTTCTGCTTCTCTTTAAAGTTTCCATTCACACCCTGCAGCAGCCTTTCCACAGAGAAATACTCACCATAGCAAAGAAGACCCTTTTTATGTACCACACCTCTAATATTATTCATTTATTTTGTCTAAGAAATAATGTGTTAAAGTTTACAGTTTCAACACGTGGTGCATGTTGTCCTGCCTCAGTGCACTAACATCACTTACTCATAACTCTATACCTCAGTTCACTATGGCATGAAATGGAAACAACATAAAACTGTATTCACAATATATTTAACCCATTAAGGTAAATTATTATAATATGAACAATGTAAGAAAACATTTAATACTGAGTTTTGTAGCGTTTCCCCCGAGCTCCTCAACCCAAAAACAGGTTAAGGAGGTGAACAAACAATAAGATAATTAAAAATAAATAAAACAAGGTTCTCATACAGAGAGATGTACAACATTATAATAATCTTCAATAATACATTTTAGTTCATAGTGATTAACATCACAGTCTTCATTCGTTGCTCTGTATCGACTAAAATCAGTGTACCTTATTGTAGTGTAAAGTTTCAATGTTGTGCACCTTTTGGACAAAGGTTAAATCCGTCCAACAAGCATTTTGTCAAACCATGTTCGAAGTCCAAAATGCAGCTACATTCAATAATGTAGATACCCTTTGTGCTAATGCAGTGAGAAACACATTCTTAATATTTCTGTTCACAAATCTCCTCCAGATTCTCCAAGCACCTCTTGTCAGACTCTCTGGTGAGATAAGGAGGGCAGTTCAGTGACTCTGACCTGTAGCAGTGATGCTAACCCAGCAGCTAACTACACCTGGACAAGAGGAATGAAATGCATACGTTCCTCTGTCAGTGAAGGAACACAGCTTTCTTCAGATCCATCCAGTCCTCTGACTCTGGACGGTATTTCTGTTCAGCTACAACGAGCTGGGAGTAGCATCTGTAAACACCTATTGACGTGAAATGTGAGTAAGACAGTTTATTTAAAGATAACAAGCTTATATCTGTCTAGTTGTCAAGAGAAGATGTTACTTATCATCACTACTTTCTTCAGCTCAGCTTGCTTTACATTACATGGGATCCAGGGAACAAGCGGGTAACGAAAAGTGAACTGGCAGTATCTTTAATCACATTTTATAGAGTTGCTAATGATGACATCATTGAGAACGACTGTTCAATATTGTTATATTTAACTAATATTTACTGGTATTAACTGCACAAGGCTATCTCTAAATCCTTAATTCCATGACTCAATTCATAGTTGTGACTTGATTAAGTGATACACTAAACGGCATTTAACCAATGACAAATCATTACTTTATTATGACCAATAACAATTCAGAAATACATGAACAATTATTTACAGTATATATTAATTCATTTACATAATATCTAACGGTTGTTTCTCTAAAATATATTCCTTATAGCTACAGTGAAAAAACTGAAACGTTGACTTAATGAAATGTATATGTCAACAAATTACACATAATTGTATTAGGTTGGTTGAAAGCAGTAATATACATTTTAAATGAAAAATATTAGGTTCAACTTAATATTATTGCTTTCACTCACCTAATGCAAAAACATTTAATTTATTGACATAATACATTTAATTAAAGTCAATGTTTTAGTGTTTTCAGTGTACTCTACAAAATGTGATTAGTAAATACTCAACAACTGTCCTTCAAGTGAGGGTTATTTTGGAATGAGTTCCTCATTCAATGCTCTGTAATGACTCGAAATGCAGCTATTCAGCGTTCAATAATGTAGATACCTTTGTGCTAATGCAGTGAGAAACACATTCTTAATATTTACTTTTCACACATCTCCTCCAGATGCTCCAAAGCTCCCCTCTGTGTCAGTGAGTCCCTCTGCTGAGATAGAGGAGCAGTTCAGTGACTCTGACCTGTAGCAGTGATGCTAACCCAGCAGCTACATACACCTGGTACAAGAAGAATGGAAATCGTAACGTTCCTCTTCTCAGTGAAGGAACACAGCTTGTCTTCAGATCCATCCACTCCTCTGACTCTGCAGAGTATTTCTGTTCAGCAACAAATGAGCTGGGGAGGAGCACATCTGTAAACATCAATATTGATGTAAAATGTGAGTAAGACAGTTTATTTAAAGATAACAAGCTTATATCTGTCTAGTTGTTTCTAGAGAAGATGTTACTTATCATCACTACTTTCTTCAGCTCAGCTTGCTTTACATTACATGGGATCCAGGGAACAAGTGGGTAACGAAAAGTGAACTGGCAGTAACTTCTAATCACATTTTAGAGTTGCTAATGATGACATCATTGAGAAACGACTGTTCAATATTGTTATATTTAACTAATATTTACTGGTATTAACTGCACAAGGCTATCTCTAAATCCTTCAATTCAATGACTCAATTCATAGTTGTGACTTGATTAAGTGATACACTAAACGGCATTTAACCAATGACAAATCATTACTTTATTATGACCAATAACAATTCAGAAATACCCATGAACAATTATTTACAGTATATATTAATTCATTTACATAATATCTAACGGTTGTTTCTCTAAAATATATTCCTTATAGCTACAGTGAAAAAACTGAAATGTTGACTATGATGAAATGTATTATGTCAACCAATTACACATAATTGTATTAGGATGGTTGAAAGCAATAATATACATTTTAAATGAAAAATATTAGGTTCAACTTAATATTATTGATTTCCACTCACCTAATGCAAAAAAAAAGAATTTATTGAAATAATACATTTAATTAAAGTCAATGTTTTAGTGTTTTCAGTGTACTCTACAAAATGTGATTAGTAAATACTCAACAACTGTCCTTCAAGTGAGGGTTATTTTGGAATGAGTTCCTCATTCAATGCTCTGTAATGACTCGAAATGCAGCTATTCAGCGTTCAATAATGTAGATACCTTTGAGCTAATGCAGTGAGAAACACATTCTTAATATTTACTGTTCACACATCTCCTCCAGATGCTCCGAGGATTCCTTCCTTGTCAAAACCCTCTGGTGAGATAAAGGAGGGCCGTTCAGTGACTCTGACCTGTAGCAGTGATGCTAACCCAGCAGCTAAATACACCTGGAACAAGAAGAATGGAAAGTCAGACCTTCCTCCTCTCAGTGATAAACCACAGCTTGTCTTCAGATCCATCCAGTCCTCTGACTCTGGACAGTATTTCTGTACAGCTGAAAACAAGCTGGGGACGAAGGCATCCAAAGAAATCTCTATTGATGTGCATTGTGAGTAATTGTAGTTAGTTTCTTATATCTACTTGCTTTACATTCACAGTCTGGTGTAATCACTGAGAAGCTTCAAGAGATTATAGAAGCTTTATTCGGTTTAAAGTCCCAGAATCAAACAATGACCCACCCATTTGTCACTCCACCTTCAAAGTCTAAAATGCATCTACACAGAGCTATTCACATTTTGTGATATAAATACCCTGTACAACATGTACTTCATGAGAAACAACATCACCTAGGGTAATCTTTGTTAACACATTTCTCCTCAAGAACTGGAGCAGAACTTTCCCATAACTGGGCAAAAGTGTAAATCCAAGAAAAATCAATGCACAGTACTTCCAACATGGAAGAAAAGCTGAATATATTATTAGCAGAAGAAAGTCAGAATGAGCAGCTGCAGTGGGGCAAGCCTCAGTAACATCAGTAATCATAGGAGTGCTTCTCATCCTCTTTTGACCTTAGGTTTCAGTAAAAGTCCGGTCTGTGTGTAAGGATAGCTCTGTCGGATGCCTTATTATGGTGTCAGTTATTTCAGTATTCACAGTGGGTGTCAGTTCATTCATTATGTGGTGACTATTGCCACTCAATATCACCTGGGATTGACCAAACTGGGTTTAACTAATTGGACGCGTGTAATCTCCATGTACGACGAAGTTTAGCTTTCAATATCTTTTATTTTCAAAGAAAACAGCGTGTTCACAGACACGATAGACACGCTCAAAAAACTATTGCTCTCCCAATCAATCAATGACCCTGTGCCTGGAGATCACTTATATGCTGTTGCCCCATTACGCCATCTAGTGTTCAAATAACAAAACATATAAACCATTCTAATGGGCGCAACACATTATGTTAATCAGGCATGTCTGATAAATATCCAAGCATACAGCATACTAATACTACAAATGCAAATACTGTGACTCTGGCATAAAATGGGCTAGGGACTAGTGCTTACATTTTAAATTCTATATGTGCTATAGATGAATATTCATCCTGACCGTGGCCACTCAACAACTCATTATTTCAGTGTACATTTGGAAATGTGTCTTTCTTATATCTTTCTAGTTGTGTGTATAAAACCGCAGGAGGTCAGTCTCCTAACTGACCAAGCATGAAACCATGTTGACACATGTAATGCCACTGGTGCGGTGTTAAAAGGTGTAAAGTACATGCAGCGCCTTTCTAAGTAAAGCCATGACAAATTGCAGTCACTTTTGTTATTGCAACATTTGAGGTCCCGGAGGCACATTGCTACACAAACTATGGAGAAACGTTGTTTTTCTACAGTGTGAGAAGATTTTGAGACACTTAACATTGTTGCGATGCATCTTCCTAAAAAAGAAGAGGCCATGAAGAGAAAACGTGTGCCCAAATTTCATGATCAGGTCCATCAGGAACTATTTTAATCTGCCATATTTGCAGATGTGATAACACCCTGTCTCATGGAGCAGGGTTTCTATTGTAGATGGAAGTGAGGTGAGCTTAATCATTGTGTTGCTGCTTCTGGTTTCTTGTAGCCATATGCCAAAAAACTGGTTTCTCTCTTTTGTCCTCTAGATGCTCCAAAGACTTCCTCTGTGTCAGCGAGTCCCTCTGCTGAGATAAAGATTGGCAAATCATTGCAGCTGACCTGTAAAGGTGGCGCTAATCCAGCAGCTACACATACCTGGTACAAGGACAACCAAACACTGCCTGGGGGGTCAAAAGACATTTATCAACTCGCCTCTATCACCTTAGAGGACAAAGGGAACTACCACTGCGAGTCTAAGAATAAGTACGGCCAGATCAACTCTACATCAGTACACATAGATGTCCAATGTAAGTCCAAAACATCAACAACTCACCTAATATACATGTGTTGAGTAGAGAGAGTGATTGTTAATCTGTGATGATCTTTCCCTGGTAAAAACATTATCTGAAATAAATTCATAGAGGACGTCTATCAGCTTTTGATGTCTAACATATTCACATGCCATGTGTACGTTAAAAGAAGGTTTGTGATCCCTTGAGTCATTCCTCCAGTCCATGCCAGCTTGGAAGCAATACCTCTAAAAAGAGTTGGATTTCATGTAATGCTAATATGTCACTGTTACTTCTAAGGTTTCATTTGTTTTAGTACAAAATTCCTCTGTGTTTGATAAAGGGATGACTCTTTATTGGCTGCAGCTGAAGGATTTGCGCCATTCGTGACATGAGCTCTTCATATGTTACTCCGTGATTTGCCTACTTGGCTTTCTTTATGTAAATCTTAAGGATGAAAACATATTTCATTTTTCTAGTTGTATTTGTTTGGTCCTCTTATGTCTGCTGAGAGAGTAAACCAACGTTTCAATCAAATAAACTGTGGCTTTCAACTAAGGATACGACTCGAGCTAAGTGGCACAATCTTTGCAGGAACAATGTACACATCGTAGGATCAAGAACATGTGTTTGCTGCAAATAGATTGATTGACTAACAATCTTATCAATCTCCTAAAATATTGCATGGTATAATCTAAATTGCAGTGCTCAGGTCAAAAACAAGGCCTCAGGCGGATATATCCAGCAATATGTAGGCTTTTTTGCCGTAGATGGTAGTTTCCACTGCCAAGTTGGGCCCCTTCCGCACACCTTGATGATATCAAGTGGGGAATTAGTAGATCTACTTTACTAAAGATACACTTCTACACATTCTCTTCCAGATGCTCCAAAGCCTCCCTCTGTGTCAGTGAGTCCCTCTGGTGAGATAGAGGAGGGCAGTTCAGTGACTCTGACCTGTAGCAGTGATGCTAACCCAGCAGCTAACTACACCTGGTACAAGGAGGATGAAGACTCTCCAAAAGCATCAGGACAGATCTTCAACATCACTGACTTCAGAGCTGAACACAGTGGGAGTTATTCCTGTGGAGCCCAGAACAAAATAGGACGTCTTAACTCTACCTTACATCTGAGTGTTGTGGCAGGTAAGTCATTTCGCACCACAGGACATCCCAAGAGGCACAGCAACATTAGCACTACAGTTCTTTGAAGAGCTAAGATGCAATTTACTGTTACACTCTCTGGACAGAATTTTTATTTTGAATTCTAAATCTGAGGTTTGCTGCTCAAATTTGCCGGACTTTTTGTGATACCCCAATAATTTCAAGCACAGACATAATCTACCTCCCCTCTCTGCTAGGCCACAGGCATAGACCACACCTCTGCGTTACTCTGCAGTGGGTTGTCAACCAGTACAACCAATCAATATTTATTTTTGCCTTACCATTGGTCATCTTGCTAAAGTGAGGCTTTTTGACTACTTGCAAGTCTTCCAATACTCTCTACTCTCCCAGTCGAGGTCAGCACTTCTTCACTTTTGACAAGATGCTAGGAAAGGTCTTGCCTCCCTTGTTTTTCAGTCACCGGACAGATTGCCAGAATATCTTCGAGTCCCTCTCTTTGGCATCGAAAACTAGTATTTCTTTGGAGTGGGCAGCATTCCTGATAAGGTGATTAACCTCATCACTAAGCTGGGATCAGTTGACTGCTCTGCTAAAGAATCCAAGACAGAGATTTGATCATTTAAGTCAACGATTAATCTTTAGTCTGAGGAGCAAGGTTGGCCACAATCAGACCCTCAATTGTCAAAGCATTAGGGACCACCAAATACCAATGGTTGTTCCCGGTTTTAAAACACCCTTGTGCTGTTGATCATTTATGGGACGCAATAGCAAAAAAAACTGTGATGAGTTACTATTTGAAATGCTTCTCTCTTAAGATCTCAGATTTAATGACTAATCATCACATGTTAAGGAACTCAAAAATACCTGTAATAGAAAAGCTAATTGTCACTGTTTCCCAGGTTCATTGAAATCAGTCGCTGCTGGATCAATAACTGCTGTTATTGTGGGTATCATATTCCTCATTGCCTTTCTGTTGATTAGGTAAGCAGTTCAGTTTTACTTTGATTACGTTCAGTAAGGCCACAGTTATTTCATTTTAAGATTCATTTCTTTATTAATTCACTTTCTTTTCCAGAAGAAAGAGGTCCTCGAAACCAACCACGGATGCTGGAGAGAGACCAGACAACGACGCTCAGGTGAGAAAGAAGATTTCAGGTATCACTTAGGATCAACCCTCATCTGCAAACTAATTTGAACAGTGCATCATGTCCCGGTTTGGAAACTTCCTTTTCCCAAACTAAATATTTTACCTTTGGGAAACGTGACTTAGGAGGTAGAGTGAGTCATCTATTAATCACAGTGTTGGGGCTTTGATCCCTGTCTGTATGTTTAAAGACCAAAATAAACGTAATCAAGATGCTCTTCATTGGCCATGTAGTACTTTTTCGGTGAAGCTTTGTCGCCATCTGTGTGTGAGTTTGGTGAATGAGAGGCCTTTTTGCAGTGCTTACCAGTGTGCAACCAGTCAGTCCCTATCATACTTTCTTTTTCCTCCTTTTAAATTCAATTTGATAAATCTTTAGCTATGCTTTTGTCATACCTTAGTTTGCCTTTCCTCAGTCATTCTGTGTCATACGGTTATCAACATTATGTGTATTGTGTCTTTGGTCTTTCCATTGCTTGGGATGTAAACCTTTCCATACATGTAAGCATTTTTTAAATATTGGGGGATACAATGATAATAACAGAAGTGATCTCAAAGCAAGCAGCCACCTCAGGTCTGAAAGATGAAGCCAATGCATTAAGTGCCTTAAGGGTGCATTCTTTCCAATGGCCAGCAGAGAGCGAATCCACTGGCTATAACACAGAATCTGATTGTGTAGAATTCTATGAGAAAATGACCCTACTTTTAACATGATTTATGACCTCAGTATACATTTTCCTAATGAGTTTATAGTCTTACTTGCTGATTTAAAGTCTTCTTTAATACAGCACAACTTGTTGTAAGTTATTGTCCCATTTAGAGTATATTAGCAAAAAGGTGACTTGTTATCAAAAAACATAATGTTGTCCACAGTTGTTTTTTTACAACTTGAACCCATTTGCAGTCCTAAAAAAAGTTTTTGTAACATGTTTTTTGTTCTTTGCTAAACCTTTTCATGTCACTAACAGAACATTGAGGTGGCAGAGGGCAAAATACCAAATTCAAGGCTTCAACACCATAATTAGCTAAATTCATATTGATCATGTCAAGTTCTTAAATATAGTCTATGCCTCAAACCTTTTAATCACTTGTAGGCTTTGAAAATTGCACTTGACCATGAAAGATGAGGATATTTCATTAATCCAGGCATTTGTAGTTCGTAATTTTACTGAAATTGCCAAGAAGCCCTTTTCCTTAAACAAATGTTACAATAAGGTAATTTTGTCTTAAAGGCCAATCTATAACACACTTACCCCACTAAACATATATGTTGTGTTTGTCTTTGTGACTTTTCCTTCAGGTACTCATGTATGACAGCCCTTCAGCTGCAGTACAGAGTGCAACACCAGAGCAGGAGGCCGAGGTTTGCTATGCCAACGTGAGATTCATTCAAAACCAGGAAGATGCTCTCTACTCCAACATCAAGCCCGCTCATCTACGCAGACACAAGAAGGACGAGAAGGACGAGGAGGATAATGTTGACCACTCTACTGTCACATTTAAAGGTCACAGTGCTACTGCAGAGTGAGTAAAAGATCATCTTTCTTTGCTACATAAAGTTATTCCGGCTGTTTCATCCTTCTTTACAAAAACATGTTCTTAGTCAATAATGTGAGTTTATATTTTGCTTTATCAACAGATCAGAACGTCATGAGGCTGCGGAGGATCCATCTGCATTGTACAGCGTAGTCAACAAAAAACCAAGAGTATTGACATAACATCTGTGTTCTCTTAGACAGTGTTCAAACTGTTTAAACACACGTGTATAAATATAAGGTCTGAGTTATGACATTCACTGCTAGATTAGTAGTATCATGTAGCTAACGTATGCTGAAGCTTGTAATTATAAATACCAATACAGAAAACTATTTTTAAGCTTGTCAAAGTAGCCTACATTTCTCTATGTACAACACATATATTTACCATAATCTTTTTCTGCTCTGCTGTTCAGGTTAATTGCCTTTTTATTGTTTAACATGTTGATAATTTTCATTTTATTAATATTTAACCTCTGCTTCATTACTTAGGGTTAGGGTTATCCAAAGGGTTAGGGTTATCCAAAGGGTTAACCCTAACCCTTTGGATTTGGAACCCCCACTCTAACTTTGTCCTAGATAGTCCTAATATCACCAAATTCACACTGGTGTTTGCTGTCCCTCTGTAGTTAGCGCACACAAAAGCATTTTACTCTGGGCTCAGGTGAAAAAACTAAAGAGGGGCTTCCACATGTGGATAATTAAGACCTTGTATTAGCATGCTGACCAAGTACTTTCTCTGCTTCTGTTTTACTATCTGAATACAATTACCCTTTTTTCCTGGCAATGAGAAATCCCTGCTTTTAAAAGTTCAAGTGTTTTAAAGTCTTTCAACTGTGCACATATTGTTTATTCCCCAAGATGAATACAAAATAAAGAAGAGTATATTTACCCAAACCCAAATTGTCCAAATGTGTGGTATCTTCTCCATTGATTACAATAGGTTTGTAAAAGCTAATTACAATACTAAGACCAATAACACATTTGTATTGTTCTTAAAGGTTCAGCGAGCTGCACGAGACTGACCGGCTGTCAGGAGAGGGAGAGGAAAAGAGAGCAACCCGTTTATTTTTCCCATTTTATTATCCAGAATTACTGTAAACTTTTGAATAAAGTAGTTAATCTACTATTAGTAGTTTGTTTAAATGCATTACTTAAGTTTTTTTTTCATTAACATAAAATAAATCTCACGTACCCCCTGCAGTACTCCATCGTACCCCTAGGGGTCCGCGCACCCCCATTTGAGAACCACTGGTATAGAGTATGTCTATTCCATCTGTTTGGCCCTTTCGAGTGTGCAGTGTCTTTTCTATCAAAGAGCACTTAGATGTTGTGTTATCATTAGTCCATTGTATTTCCTATGTGTTTTGTTTACAAAAAAAACGTGTGAAATAAAGAAGTTAAAGGAAAGACCTTTTTAAAGTGTATTTATTTATAAACCATCAAACCTTTTCACTGGTAATCCCCAAAGTGTCAGACTCTACCAACCACCATTAGTCTCAGTTAACTCCAGGTCCCAATGAGGCGTGTAGTAAAATGTGAATATTATTGACCTCTGCTGGTGACCAGTAGGTGTTACAACAACAAACAGACTTATTAGTCTAAGAAACTCTGGTTTAGGCCTTCAAGTCCCTATTAGAATAATCAAATAATTAAACTTTTGTTCTAATAATGTCTTACCTTTGAAACAAAGCAGTGTGGGGAGAAGTACTCAGATCCTCTACTTAAGAAAAACTAGAAATACTATGAACTTGATCACAAGTTAAAGTTAGGAATTGAAAATGTGACATATCATGTCATATTAAGAAGTGTTTATATGTAAATAGTAGCTAAAACTGATAAATAAATGTAGTGGAGTAAAAATATATCTTTAAAGGTCTCCTATTATACAATTTTTAGGCATATATTATAGGTCTCAGATATATAATAACATGTCTATGAAGTGTTTTGCTCAACATACCAAACAGATCACCCATTCTAGCCTCAAACCCCTCTATTTCAGCCCTGTTACTAAAGTGCTGATTCTGTGTCTGTAGTTTTAAAAAAAGAAAGAAAGAGAGGAGAGCTCATGCAGGAGAGCTCTACCCAGATTCTCAGCTAAATGCTGCCGTGATTAAACGCCATATTATGTTCCAAATCACATCAAAGATTATTTCTGAAACAGTATGGAGCTCAAATGCTTTTTCTCTCGCAGGTTTACTACAAGGTGAGTTCCTTTAACATCCTGCTTCTTTACACATGCTCTCTCCAGTACAGGTTAGCTCTGAGTGTTAGCGATGCTAATGTAAACAAAGACCATATTACTTCCAAAACACGCCGCGCATTGTTTCTGATAGCGACGTTTCTGATAGGGCCGTGGGCACATTTGAGTAATCTCGTCATGACGCAGAAAATCTGGATCAGCTCCGTTGTACCCCCGTTTTTAGAGATGTGGGTAAGGAGGAAAAGAGAGTGGGTTGTATTTTCAGACACTTTGTGAGTCTCCTGACACACCGCCGGCACATATTTATGTTTAAAAGACATCAAAAGGTGCATTTTTGCTTGATAGGTGACCTTTAAGCTCTACTGTTAAGTAATCGCACAGCACATTTGTATCAGCTGGTTGGTTTAATACTACTGGATTGTTCTATTAACTATGATTTGTCATGTTGACACCTGACTGTATGTTTCTTACTTTGCAACTTCTTTCTTTCTCCTTATTCAGTCGTTTTATCTCAGTATCTAAACAACGATGCAACTATTTTTATGGCGTTGTTCTCAAGGGACACGTCTGTCTGTAGTAATGATGGTAGCAGGTGAGTTGTTAGTTCAAGTACACGTCCCACCTCAGCTGTACACCTCCCACCTCGGCTGTGACCTCCCACCTCAGCTGTGACCTCCCACCTCAGCTGTGACCTCCCACCTCAGCTGTGACCTCCCACCTCAGCTGTCACCTCCCACCTCAGCTGTGACCTCCCACCTCAGCTGTCACCTCCCACCTCAGCTGTGACCTACCTCAGCTGTGACCTCCCACCTCAGCTGACCTCCCACCTCAGCTGTGACCTCCACCTCAGCTGTGACCTCCCACCTCAGCTGTCACCTCCCACCTCAGCTGTGACCTCCCACCTCAGCTGTGACCTCCCACCTCAGCTGTCACCTCCCACCTCAGCTATTCCATTTCTAAAACCACAACCACAAGTCTTTCTGAAACTCTAACAGGAAGCTCTGATGATGTATAGACGCAAACCACATCTTAACGTCTGCTCTCAAACATTTCCTCTATGTGCACTCTGTCTACCGCCTTAATGTTAACATTTAGAAAGCCATGATGTACTAATAAAGAAAATGTGTTTGTCTTTTACTTTACACTTACACTCAGACTACAATGGCCTTCTGGCTGCATGTTTATGGTTGGAATATCTTTTGTACCTGGGTTTTAAATACACTGATCCTTACTTGTAATATAAGGTAAAAATAGATAAAATGAGGGGTTAACCTTGTTTTTTTATATCCTTAAGAGAATTGTGAGATGCACTTTAGGGGGAAAAAGGAGTCCCTGCTTGTCATTTCCATTAACTTATTATTTACAGTAATTCATGTGCTCATGCATAGTAATAATGTAAAGAGGAAGGAAACCAGGCTGGTTTTAAACAGCTTGAAGTATATTTAACAGAACTGTACCAGCTGCAGAAGGAACACACTGTCTTCAAAGACCACATCCTCCTTATTTCTGTAGAAATGTTTTTGGTGATATACTGATAGAGTGTTTCTCATGTGTGATCTACCTGCAAATCTAACAGAGACGTGAGGAGCAGCTATGAGTTTAAAAGCAGCAGCGAGTGGATTGGTGGTCTTCCTTCTCTCTGTGCAAGGTACAGTACATCTACATTTATATTGTAAGCATCACTAATGAATCATTTTTAAATTAACAATGAGTCAAACGAATGAGGGGTTGCTTGTAGAAATGAAAACACAATAATAATCACCTCACTAAAGTTTAAGCTTCTTAGGATTGTTTGATTTTATGGCAAACAACTTTACTGTTTTTCAGCTGCGCCCTGCAACTGAACGCTCTTTCTCTCTTTTATGGCGGCCACAGTTTTGGCCCTGCAGGTCAAGTGTTTGTGAAGGTGTGTGTCCGTGAATGCATGAAGGTCTGTTTGCATGCATGTACATGATCGTAGCTTTTGCATTTTCTTCATTTTTTGCCTCCATTGGACGGTGAAAAGTGTAAAGACTTACTGGAAACAGGAAGAGAGATCTGGGTATGACATGCAAAAAAGGAACTGGGGCGATCACAGTAACAAGTTAGCGCTGTGACTCATCAAGCTGCTTACAGCAGCTTTTTCAATGAATAGCCTCTCAAGACTCTACACTTCAGGCATCACCAAAATAAGGATAGACAAAGTTACTGCAGCATGAAGATGGGGACATAGTATATTTATCTGACAAAACAAGACTGAACATTGGATTTATGTTAAGATTAATTTAGAAACATGACTTTAAATAAATACTCATGTGGTTTAGTGATTTGTAGCTTTGATAAACATCTAATTTCTGCAGAGAAGTCAGATGCTTTCTTTTACCTGACAATGAGGAGACCTAGGTGCATGCAACGTTTGCGTCGACTTTTACAATTAGCAGTCCAACACTTAGAAATAAACTCTCTGTCAGTCATTTGTTATCTTATATCACACGCCTCAATGTTCTGCTTTTCTTTAAAGTTACCATTCACGCCCTGCAGCAGCCTGAGCCAGAAAAGAAGACTCATCGTTATGATCCACACCCCTCTAATATTTTATTCTCATCTTTTTCTAAGGTTGAAATCTAAGTATTTATCTTAGTATTTAAGTAAATACTGCGTTAAAGGTTAAATGCACTGCAGCATGATGTCCTACGTCAACATTATATATGTTTTCGTGCCTCTGTTCACTGGAAACAACATTAAAACATTTTAAAAGTATAAACCCAGTTAGAAACAAACATCAGAACATTCCCGTCTATGTAAATTAATATAATATAAAATAGTAAAAAGATGTGTTTGATAATGCTAAGAACGTCTGCCTACTGACGAGTCTGATGAATGTTTCTGATGTGCTCTGTGTTTCAGTGGTTCAGGGTCCGGATGATTGGGGAGTGACTTACACTTCTACTGAGATCTGTGCAGTGAAAGGATCAACAGTGGAGATAAGATGCAGCTTCACATACCCATCTACATGGAGAGGCAGAGTTAACAGAGTAAGAAAACATTCTGGTTACTCAAAAGAAGATGGTGAACGTGTAGATCTGAACAGAATCAGAGTATGCAGGTCGTGTAGAGGATCTCTGTGAAAACAACATCTGCACTCTGAGAATCAGAAACCTGAGAGAGAGCGACTCAGCTCAGTACAAGTTCAGGATCATAACAAACCAAGATGTTTATGCTAGTGAACCAGTCACTCTGTTTGTCACAGGTAACACTTTGTTTGTAACTGTAATTTAGCTCAACATTTGGTCAACACTGCCGTGAATGTCAGTGCATCTACTACCGGTACAATGACAGTTCAGTTTAACATGCTTGTTTCCTTACAAATCCAGAGCTCCAGGTGAAGGTGACCAAACAAAGAAACTGCTATCAAGGAAGCTGTATATATGCAACCCTGGAGTGTCTGAGCAGTTGTCCTCGAGCTTACCGTCCTTCCTACATCTGGTACAAGAATGGACTGAAATCGACAGAAAAAAGAGAATCTTTTTATGACTATTTATATCCTAAAGAAAGCTATGCCTGTGCTGTTAAAGGATATGAGAATTCCCCCTCTCCTTCAGTGTGTGAGTTCACTTACAGTCTTCCACCAACATGATGCCATACCTTATTACATCAAAGGGAGACACTGTCCCCAGCAATACATTCAGCCTTGAGTTATGGTAGTTCATAATAATTAACCAAAGATATTTCATTTTTCAGGTGTTAATGGTCAAGCCTGCAATACAGTGGCTTACAGTGAAAGAAGCATCTGCGCCCCCAAAGGATCCTCAGTGGACATTTCCTGCACGTACAGAAGTTATGAAAACAATGTTAAATCTAAATTCTGGTTCAGACCTGAGCGTAGTCATCAGGACCTTAGTAAAGACTCCCAGTATTCAGGTCGTGTTGTGGTTATTTCACCATGGGATCCACTCTGAGGATCTCTGACCTGAGAGACTCAGATTCAGCTCAGTATCGCTTCAAATTCAAAACACCAAGCTTTGAATGGAGGAGTGATTTACCTGGTACAACTCTGACTGTCACAGGTACTGAACAACACACACTGATGTATACTGTATACACCAACACATTACAATTAGAAAATACTGGAAGTTGAGTTTGTGTTATTACTGTTGGATGAGTTAAAATATTTGTTCACCTACTTTAGAATGTTGTGTTAATGGGTATACATTTATCATCAGTTTAATTTTAGACCATGCTATATAATAACATTTCTTTTTCTCATATCCAGCTCTGCAGGTGCAGGTGATCACAGCAACTTACCAGCAGTCTGATACCTTAGCAAAGCTTAAGTGTCACAGCAGCTGCAGTCCAGCTGGTGTTTCCTACGTCTGGTTCAAGAACGGAGAGAAAATCTCCACCACAACGATATCTTCCTATAAAGGCTTGCTTCACCGCGCAGACATGATCTCTTGTGCTCTGGACGGACATGAAGGCTTCCCCTCTCCTGCAGTGTGTGAGTTTACTCATACACACACACACTGACATTACAATGACAATTTCAGAGGATTCTTCTGAATCTGAATGCAGATGCCGCAGTTACATATATCGAAAAAGAAAGCTTAACTACAGCTTGAAAAAAAGCCATCTTAGGTAAAGAGACATACAGAAGACATAGATGTTGGTGGAGACCTCATTTTGAATAAAGAAGAGTTAAAAACAAAATTAAATATCAACAATAACAGAAAATCCTTTAGGCACCAAGATACCTAATAAATATATCATAAATGAGGTTAGCTTTAAATTGTTCTTCATTTCATTCAAGGTTGCAGGTGCAAGAAGAGAACATTTAGATTTTGCAGCACCTGCAACGTAATTGAATCTTGATGAGAGCCCACAAGATAATTTAAGGAGGTGAAAAAACAAAAGCAGCAGCTATGAGTTTAACTGCAGCAGCGAGTGGATTTGTTGTCTTCCTCTTCTCTCTGAGACGTACTGTACATCTACATTTATATTGTAAGATAGTTTAAACCCTTTAGAAATGCAGCACCATTTAGCATGCTAAAACTATGTCTGTGTGGATGGAAATAATGACTGTACATACAGTACCTACATTAACAAGCAACACATGCTTTAAATAATTGCCAATTCATGGCTGTGTTGAACTTCCTCTATCGTCCTGCAGTCCTCAACATGACTTCAAATGAATGTTGTTCAGTTGATATTGTAGCTTTGATAAATATCTAGACATTTCTGCAGAGATGCCAGATGCTTTCCTTCTGTCAATGAGGAGAGATATAGCAGGCGCAGCATACAGGAAGTAATCCAATGTTTGTGGGTTGGTGTCGACTTTTGAAAGTAATTAGGAGTCGAATACTTAAAAATAAACTCTCTGTCAGTAATTTGTTATCTTAGTTTTACAGGCGTCAATGTTCTGCTTCTCTTTAAAGTTTCCATTCACACCCTGCAGCAGCCTTTCCACAGAGAAATACTCACCATAGCAAAGAAGACCCTTTTTATGTACCACACCCTCTAATATTTATTCATTTATTTTGTCTAAGAAATAATGTGTTAAAGTTTACAGTTTCAACACGTGGTGCATGTTGTCCTGCCTCAGTGCACTAACATCACTTACTCATAACTCTATACCTCAGTTCACTATGGCATGAAATGGAAACAACACTAAAACTATATTCACAATATATTTAACCCATCAAGGTAAATTATTATAATATGAACAATGTAAGAAAAACATTTAATACTGAGTTTTGTAGCGTTTCCCCGAGCTCCTCAACCCAAAAACAGGTTAAGGAGGTGAACAAACAATAAGATAATTAAAAATAAATAAAACAAGGTTCTCATACAGAGAGATGTACAACATTATAATAATCTTCAATAATACATTTTAGTTCATAGTGATTAACATCACAGTCTTCATTCGTTGCTCTGTATCGACTTAAAATCAGGTGTACCTTATTGTAGTGTAAAGTTTCAATGTTGTGCACCTTTTGGACAAAGGTTAAATCCGTCCAACAAGCATTTTGTCAAACCATGTTCGAAGTCCAAAATGCAGCTACATTCAATAATGTAGATACCCTTTGTGCTAATGCAGTGAGAAACACATTCTTAATATTTGCTGTTCACAAATCTCCTCCAGATGCTCCAAAGCTCCCCTCTGTGTCAGTGAGTCCCTCTGCTGAGATAAAGGAGGGCAGTTCAGTGACTCTGACCTGTAGCAGTGATGCTAACCCAGCAGCTAACTACACCTGGAACAAGAAGAATAGAAATCCTAACGTTCCTCTTCTCAGTGAAGGAACACAGCTTTTCTTCAGGTCCATCCAGTCCTCTGACTCTGGAGAGTATTACTGTTCAGCTGAGAACGAGCTGGGGAGGAGGACATCTGCAAACACCTTTATTGACGTGAAATGTGAGTAAGACATTGTATTTAAAGATAACAAGCTTATATCTGTCTAGTTTTTCAAGAGAAGATGTTACTTATCATCACTACTTCCTTCAGCTCAGCTTGCTTTACATTACATGGGATCCAGGGAACAAGCGGGTAACGAAAAGTGAACTGGCAGTAACTTTTAATCACATTTTATAGAGTTGCTAATGATGACATCATTGAGAAACGACTGTTCAATATTGTTATATTTAACTAATATTTACTGGTATTAACTGCACAAGGCTATCTCTAAATCCTTTAATTCCATGACTCAATTCATAGTTGTGACTTGATTAAGTGATACACTAAACGGCATTTAACCAATGACAAATCATTACTTTATTATGACCAATAACAATTCAGAAATACCCATGAACAATTATTTACAGTATATATTAATTCATTTACATAATATCTAACGGTTGTTTCTCTAAAATATATTCCTTATAGCTACAGTGAAAAACTGAAACGTTGACTTTAATTAAATGTAATATGTCAACAAATTACACATAATTGTATTAGGTTGGTTGAAAGCAGTAATATACATTTTAAATGAAAAATATTAGGTTCAACTTAATATTATTGCTTTCCACTCACCTAATGCAAAAACATTTAATTTATTGACATAATACATTTAATTAAAGTCAATGTTTTAGTGTTTTCAGTGTACTCTACAAAATGTGATTAGTAAATACTCAACAACTGTCCTTCAAGTGAGGGTTATTTTGGAATGAGTTCCTCATTCAATGCTCTGTAATGACTCGAAATGCAGCTATTCAGCGTTCAATAATGTAGATACCCTTTGTGCTAATGCAGTGAGAAACACATTCTTAATATTTACTTTTCACACATCTCCTCCAGATGCTCCAAAGCTCCCCTCTGTGTCAGTGAGTCCCTCTGCTGAGATAGAGGAGGGCAGTTCAGTGACTCTGACCTGTAGCAGTGATGCTAACCCAGCAGCTACATACACCTGGTACAAGAAGAATGGAAATCGTAACGTTCCTCTTCTCAGTGAAGGAACACAGCTTGTCTTCAGATCCATCCACTCCTCTGACTCTGCAGAGTATTTCTGTTCAGCAACAAATGAGCTGGGGAGGAGCACATCTGTAAACATCAATATTGATGTAAAATGTGAGTAAGACAGTTTATTTAAAGATAACAAGCTTATATCTGTCTAGTTGTTTCTAGAGAAGATGTTACTTATCATCACTACTTTCTTCAGCTCAGCTTGCTTTACATTACATGGGATCCAGGGAACAAGTGGGTAACGAAAAGTGAACTGGCAGTAACTTCTAATCACATTTTATAGAGTTGCTAATGATGACATCATTGAGAAACGACTGTTCAATATTGTTATATTTAACTAATATTTACTGGTATTAACTGCACAAGGCTATCTCTAAATCCTTCAATTCAATGACTCAATTCATAGTTGTGACTTGATTAAGTGATACACTAAACGGCATTTAACCAATGACAAATCATTACTTTATTATGACCAATAACAATTCAGAAATACCCATGAACAATTATTTACAGTATATATTAATTCATTTACATAATATCTAACGGTTGTTTCTCTAAAATATATTCCTTATAGCTACAGTGAAAAAACTGAAATGTTGACTATGATGAAATGTATTATGTCAACCAATTACACATAATTGTATTAGGATGGTTGAAAGCAATAATATACATTTTAAATGAAAAATATTAGGTTCAACTTAATATTATTGATTTCCACTCACCTAATGCAAAAAAAAAGAATTTATTGAAATAATACATTTAATTAAAGTCAATGTTTTAGTGTTTTCAGTGTACTCTACAAAATGTGATTAGTAAATACTCAACAACTGTCCTTCAAGTGAGGGTTATTTTGGAATGAGTTCCTCATTCAATGCTCTGTAATGACTCGAAATGCAGCTATTCAGCGTTCAATAATGTAGATACCTTTGAGCTAATGCAGTGAGAAACACATTCTTAATATTTACTGTTCACACATCTCCTCCAGATGCTCCGAGGATTCCTTCCTTGTCAAAACCCTCTGGTGAGATAGAGAGGCCGTTCAGTGACTCTGACCTGTAGCAGTGATGCTAACCCAGCAGCTAACTACACCTGGAACAAGAAGAATGGAAAGTCAGACCTTCCTCCTCTCAGTGATAAACCACAGCTTGTCTTCAGATCCATCCAGTCCTCTGACTCTGGACAGTATTTCTGTACAGCTGAAAACAAGCTGGGGACGAAGGCATCCAAAGAAATCTCTATTGATGTGCATTGTGAGTAATTGTAGTTAGTTTCTTATATCTACTTGCTTTACATTCACAGTCTGGTGTAATCACTGAGAAGCTTCAAGAGATTATAGAAGCTTTATTCGGTTTAAAGTCCCAGAATCAAACAATGACCCACCCATTTGTCACTCCACCTTCAAAGTCTAAAATGCATCTACACAGAGCTATTCACATTTTGTGATATAAATACCCTGTACAACATGTACTTCATGAGAAACAACATCACCTAGGGTAATCTTTGTTAACACATTTCTCCTCAAGAACTGGAGCAGAACTTTCCCATAACTGGGCAAAAGTGTAAATCCAAGAAAAATCAATGCACAGTACTTCCAACATGGAAGAAAGCTGAATATATTATTAGCAGAAGAAAGTCAGAATGAGCAGCTGCAGTGGGGCAAGCCTCAGTAACATCAGTAATCATAGGAGTGCTTCTCATCCTCTTTTGACCTTAGGTTTCAGTAAAAGTCCGGTCTGTGTGTAAGGATAGCTCTGTCGGATGCCTTATTATGGTGTCAGTTATTTCAGTATTCACAGTGGGTGTCAGTTCATTCATTATGTGGTGACTATTGCCACTCAATATCACCTGGGATTGACCAAACTGGGTTTAACTAATTGGACGCGTGTAATCTCCATGTACGACGAAGTTTAGCTTTCAATATCTTTTATTTTCAAAGAAAACAGCGTGTTCACAGACACGATAGACACGCTCAAAAAACTATTGCTCTCCCAATCAATCAATGCACCTGTGCCTGGAGATCACTTATATGCTGTTGCCCCATTACGCCATCTAGTGTTCAAATAACAAAACATATAAACCATTCTAATGGGCGCAACACATTATGTTAATCAGGCATGTCTGATAAATATCCAAGCATACAGCATACTAATACTACAAATGCAAATACTGTGACTCTGGCATAAAATGGGCTAGGGACTAGTGCTTACATTTTAAATTCTATATGTGCTATAGATGAATATTCATCCTGACCGTGGCCACTCAACAACTCATTATTTCAATGTACATTTGGAAATGTGTCTTTCTTATATCTTTCTAGTCGTGTGTATAAAACCGCAGGAGGTCAGTCTCCTAACTGACCAAGCATGAAACCATGTTGACACATTTAATGCCACTGGTGCGGTATTAAAACATGTAAAGTACATGCATCGCCTTTCTAAGTGAAGCCATGACAAATTGCAGTCACTTTTGTTATTGCAAAATTTGAGGTCCCGGAGGCACATTGCTACACAAACTATGGAGAAACGTTGTTTTTCTACAGTGTGAGAAGATTTTGAGTCACTTAACATTGTTGTGATGCATCTTCCTAAAAAAGAAGAGGCCATGAAGAGAAAACTTGTGCCCAAATTTCATGATCAGGTCCATCAGGAACTATTTTAATCTGCCATCTTTACAGATGTGATAACACCCTGTCTCATGGAGCAGGGTTTCTATTGTAGATGGAAGTGAGGTGAGCTTAATCATTGTGTTGCTGCTTCTGGTTTCTTGTAGCCATATGCCCAAAAAACTGGTTTCTCTCTTTTGTCCTCTAGATGCTCCAAAGACTTCCTCTGTGTCAGCGAGTCCCTCTGCTGAGATAGAGATTGGCAAATCATTGCAGCTGACCTGTAAAGGTGGCGCTAATCCAGCAGCTACACATACCTGGTACAAGGACAACCAAACACTGCCTGGGGGGTCAAAAGACATTTATCAACTCGCCTCTATCACCTTAGAGGACAAAGGGAACTACCACTGCGAGTCTAAGAATAAGTACGGCCAGATCAACTCTACATCAGTACACATAGATGTCCAATGTAAGTCCAAAACATCAACAACTCACCTAATATACATGTGTTGAGTAGAGATAGTGATTGTTAACCTGTGATGATCTTTCCCTGGTAAAACATTATCTAAAATAAATTCATAAATCAGCTTTTGATGTCTAACATATTCACATGCCATGTGTACGTTAAAAGAAGGTTTGTGATCCCTTGAGTCATTCCTCCAGTCCATGCCAGCTTGGAAGCAATACCTCTAAAAAGAGTTGGATTTCATGTAATGCTAATATGTCACTGTTACTTCTAAGGTTTCATTTGTTTTAGTACAAAATTCCTCTGTGTTTGATAAAGGGATGACTCTTTATTGGCTGCAGCTGAAGGATTTGCGCCATTCGTGACATGAGCTCTTCATATGTTACTCCGTGATTTGCCTACTTGGCTTTCTTTATGTAAATCTTAGGGATGACATTTTTCATTTTTCTAGTTTTATTTGTTTGGTCCTCTTATGTCTGCTGAGAGAGTAAACCAACGTTTCAATCAAATAAACTGTGGCTTTCAACTAAGGATACGACTCTAGCTAAGTGGCACAATCTTTGCAGGAACAATGTACACATCGTAGGATCAAGAACATGTGTTTGCTGCAAATAGATTGATTAACTAACAATATCAATCTCCTAAAATATTGCATAGTATAATCTAAATTGCAGTGCTCAGGTCAAAAACAAGGCCTCAGGCGGATATATCCAGCAATATGTAGGCTTTTTTGCCGTAGATGGTATTTTCCGATGCCAAGTTGGGCCCCTTCGCACACCTTGATGATATCAAGTGGGGAATTAGTAGATCTACTTTACTAAAGATACACTTCTACACATTCTCTTCCAGATGCTCCAAAGCCCCCTCTGTGTCAGTGAGTCCTCTGTGAGATAGAGGAGGGCAGTTCAGTGACTCTGACTGTCCTGTAGCAGTGATGCTAACCCAGCAGCTAACTACACCTGGTACAAGAATGAAGACTCTCCAAAAGCATCAGGACAGATCTTCAACATCACTGACTTAGAGCTGAACACAGTGGCAGTTATTCCTGTGGAGCCCAGAACAAAATAGGACGTCTTAACTCTACTTACATCTGAGTGTTGTGGCAGGTAAGTCATTTCGCACCACAGGACATCCCAAGAGGCACAGCAACATTAGCACTACAGTTCTTTGAAGAGCTAA
This sequence comes from Dissostichus eleginoides, assembly GCA_031216635.1. Taxonomy (NCBI): domain Eukaryota; kingdom Metazoa; phylum Chordata; class Actinopteri; order Perciformes; family Nototheniidae; genus Dissostichus; species Dissostichus eleginoides. The sequence continues at coordinate 33,878,274 of CM062266.1, read as the reverse complement.
GATGCAATTTACTGTTACACTCTCTGGACAGAATTTTTATTTTGAATTCTAAATCTGAGGTTTGCTGCTCAAATTTGCCGGACTTTTTGTGATACCCCAATAATTTCAAGCACAGACATAATCTACCTCCCCTCTCTGCTAGGCCACAGGCATAGACCACACCTCTGCGTTACTCTGCAGTGGGTTGTCAACCAGTACAACCAATCAATATTTATTTTTGCCTTACCATTGGTCATCTTGCTAAAGTGAGGCTTTTTGACTACTTGCAAGTCTTCCAATACTCTCTACTCTCCCAGTCGAGGTCAGCACTTCTTCACTTTTGACAAGATGCTAGGAAAGGTCTTGCCTCCCTTGTTTTTCAGTCACCGGACAGATTGCCAGAATATCTTCGAGTCCCTCTCTTTGGCATCGAAAACTAGTATTTCTTTGGAGTGGGCAGCATTCCTGATAAGGTGATTAACCTCATCACTAAGCTGGGATCAGTTGACTGCTCTGCTAAAGAATCCAAGACAGAGATTTGATCATTTAAGTCAACGATTAATCTTTAGTCTGAGGAGCAAGGTTGGCCACAATCAGACCCTCAATTGTCAAAGCATTAGGGACCACCAAATACCAATGGTTGTTCCCGGTTTTAAAACACCCTTGTGCTGTTGATCATTTATGGGACGCAATAGCAAAAGAAAACTGTGATGAGTTACTATTTTAAATGCTTCTCTCTTAAGATCTCACATTTAATGACTAATCATCACATGTTAAGGAACTCAAAAATACCTGTAATAGAAAAGCTAATTGTCACTGTTTCCCAGGTTCATGAAATCAGTCTGCTGGATCAATAACTGCTGTTATTGTGGGTATCATATTCCTCATTGCCTTTCTGTTGATTAGGTAAGCAGTTCAGTTTTACTTTGATTACGTTCAGTAAGGCCACAGTTATTCATTTTAAGATTCATTTCTTTATTAATTCACTTCTTTTCCAGAAGAAAGAGGTCCTCGAAACCAACCACGGATGCTGGAGAGAGACCAGACAACGACGCTCAGGTGAGAAGAAGATTTCAGTATCACTTAGGATCAACCCTCATCTGCAAACTAATTTGAACAGTGCATCATGTCCCGGTTTGGAAACTTCCTTTTCCCAAACTAAATATTTACCTTTGGAAACGTGACTTAGGAGGTAGAGTGAGTCATCTATTAATCACAGTGTTGGGGCTTTGATCCCTGTCTGTATGTTTAAAGACCAAAATAAACGAATCAAGATGCTCTTCATGGGCCATGTAGTACTTTTCGGTGAAGCTTTGTCGCCATCTGTGTGTGAGTTTGGTGAATGAGAGGCCTTTTTGCAGTGCTTACCAGTGTGCAACCAGTCAGTCCCTATCATACTTTCTTTTTCCTCCTTTTAAATTCAATTTGATAAATCTTTAGCTATGCTTTTGTCATACCTTAGTTTGCCTTTCCTCAGTCATTCTGTGTCATACGGTTATCAACATTATGTGTATTGTGTCTTTGGTCTTTCCATTGCTTGAGATGTAAACCTTTCCATACATGTAAGCATTTTTAAATATTGGGGAAATCCTTCAACATGATTGACCGTTAGTGGTGACCATTATGGATACAATGACAATAACAGAAGTGATCTCAAAGCAAGCAGCCACCTCAGGTCTGAAAGATGAAGCCAATGCATTAAGTGCCTTAAGGGTGCATTCTTTCCAATGGCCAGCAGAGAGCGAATCCACTGGCTATAACACAGAATCTGATTGTGTAGAATTCTATGAGAAAATGACCCTACTTTTAACATGATTTATGACCTCAGTATACATTTTCCTAATGAGTTTATAGTCTTACTTGCTGATTTAAAGTCTTCTTTAATACAGCACAACTTATTTGTTGTAAGTTATTGTCCCATTTAGAGTATATTAGCAAAAAGGTGACTTGTTATCAAAAAACATAATGTTGTCCACAGTTGTTTTTTACAACTTGAACCCATTTGCAGTCCTAAAAAAAGTTTTTGTAACATGTTTTTTGTTCTTTGCTAAACCTTTTCATGTCACTAACAGAACATTGAGGTGGCAGAGGGCAAAATACCAAATTCAAGGCTTCAACACCATAATTAGCTAAATTCATATTGATCATGTCAACTTCTTAAATACAGTCTTTTAATCACTTTTAGGCTTTGAAAATTGCACTTGACCCTAAAAGATGAGGACATTTAATAAATCGAGGAGTTTTTGGTGCCTGATTTGGAATTTTTAAATGTACTGAAATTGCAAAGAAGCCCAATTGCAAAAGTAATGGTAATTTTGTCTTAAAGGCCAATCTATGAGACACTAACCACTAGTTGTGTTTGTCTTTGTGATTTTTCCTTCAGGTACGCATGTATGACAGCCCTTCAGCTGCAGTACAGAGTGCAACACCAGAGCCGGAGGCCGAGGTTTGCTATGCCAGCGTGAGATTCATTCAAAACCAGGAAGATGCTCTCTACTCCAACATCAAGCCCGCTCATCTCCGCAGACACAAGAAGGACGAGAAGGACGAGGAGGATAATGTTGACCACTCTACTGTCACATTTAAAGGTCACAGTGCTACTGCAGAGTGAGTAAAAGATCATCTTTCTTTGCTACATAAAGTTATTCCAGCTGTTTCATCCTTCTTTACAAAAACATGTTCTTAGTCAATAATGTGAGTTTATATTTTGCTTTATCAACAGATCAGAACGTCATGAGGCTGCGGAGGATCCATCTGCATTGTACAGCGTAGTCAACAAAAAACCAAGAGTATTGACATAACATCTGTGTTCTCTTAGACAGTGTTCAAACAGTTTAAACACACATGTATAAATATAAGGTCTGCTAGATTACTATTATCATGTAGCTAACGTATGCTGAAGCTTGTAATTTATAAATTCCAATACAGAAAAACTATTTTTAAGCTTGTCAAAGTAGCCTACATTTCTCTATGTACAATATATATTTACCATAATCTTTTTCTGCTCTGCTGTTCAGGTTAATTGCCGTTTTATTGTTTAATATGTTGATCATATTCATTGTATTCATATTTAACTTCTGCTTCATTATCATCATAAGTTAGTGTTTTGTTAAAGTACTCATCTCATAACTTAAATGGATATTTTTTGTAATTTGTAAAACTGATTTGATGTCACTGATTTGTATTGTTTGTAAGTAACCATATCATTAAATAAAGTTATTCAGTTAATTACCTGTTACTGATTGTCAACATTTCTAAGCCAGGTGTTTAATGTTTAAGTCACGAGGGAGCCAGAGGGACATCCTAATAGTTTCATCAGTTGCTTCATCTCAAAACAGTGTATTATTATGAACTCCTAATGTGACTATGACTACATTGGTGAGAGCTATGGCTCATGGATGTCTATAAATCAAAGGATCGGAGGTTCAGTCCCCTGCAGTCAACATGTCAAAGTGTCCTTTGGCAAGATTTATAAGCCACATTGGGTCCTGCATGTCTACCGTATTGAAGTGTAGGTAGGTTGCTTTGGATAAAAGTGTCAGCTAAATTACATTTAACGTAAGTAATACTAACAGTATTAGCATCACAGTATACTTGAAGAACTAAATGAAAAGTACTGGACTTAGGGGAGAGTGGGGTAATATGAGCCAATTCTTTACTTATATTTTCCTCTAGGCAAGGAACAATTTGATTAAAGTAAAATGAAAACAACTACCGTTATCTCCGGATGTCTTCTGTCAATCCAAATGATAATAATGCATCTGTTAAAAAAGGGCCATGAAAATATGACTTTTGTCTGATTGCTTGCTAATATTTTTTTCCTGATAAGTAACTAGCCCTTTCATACATTAATTATGACAACCTCAGTCAGGATTGTTTTATTACGTATTTGTATTGCTCTTTAGGCAGAAAAAACTAGATTTTTCAGTTTTTTCAAAGATATTTTTAAATGTCCACTCAGCTGGACAGGATGCGTTTTTGTTTTCCACTGAAGAAATATTTTAACAAATGAATAAAATGATAAATAAAGATGTGCAAACTTAAGATTAGTATATGTAAATATAAAGAAAACTGCATACATATCCAAAACACAATTTAGGAATACTCTCTATCTCACTCTCCTGTATAGAGCACATGGAAAGAGTAACCTACACACACCACTGGCATAAAGTTAGACTATCCGTTAGAGCACATGTGTCAAACTCAAGGCCCGGGGGCCAAATCAGGCCCTTGGTGGATTTAATTTCGGCCCGCAGGATAATTTCTAATTACTATTAGATCTGGCCCGCCGGTATATTGCACGCACACCTTCACTCCATCCTGATGATTTCCTCAGCTCAGAGCCTGACCCCAAACATTGATGAACTTGCACCCAAGATGAGATGCCAAGTATCTGGCTTGAACTAGCATCACAGAGCAGCAAACTGAGTTTCAATGAATCTTTCCTTTTGCACTTTTTTTCTTGCACAACAGGACATGTTTGGTTTGTTCTTTGAGGGAAATAGTTTTTTTTAGGCAATCATTTAAGCTTTGTTAGTTCCAGGTTTAATATGTGCAATAAGTTAATTTCAATAAGTTTTGCAATAAACATTGAACCAGTCCGGCCCTCGACTAGTACCGATTTTTTATTTTGGCCCACTGTGTATTTGAGTTTGACACCCCTGCGTTAGAGTCTGTTATATTTGAGTGCCTACTCAACTCCCTCAGCATTTACATCCTCTTCCTCGACCTCAATTCCATCAGCACCCTCAGCCTCAACTCCCTCAGCATTTACATCCTCAGCTTCCTCAGCCTCAACTCCCTCAAAATGTATATATAAAAACTTCAAATTACACTCTAATAACATAAGTATATTGATTAACAGCCCAAAAAGTTACTGCACATGAAGTACTTTCAAAAACAACAGTAGCAGTAACTGTATGAATTGTAGTTCAAATATAGCCAGTGATGCAAGATGTCCACTTTAGTGGACGGATGATTAATCGTAATTTCCTCCCAACAAAAAATCACTACTTTGACATGTTGTGCATTATATGATTCCTTAGTTGTTACTTGATGTCACAAACATTTGTATACCTCCAAGGGTCGCTTTCCATAGAACGTTTGCAAATATTGATGAGTGACTGGGTCAGTCATCAATAGGGTCTGGCTGTCTGTCGACCATCTTAGTTTTGATAAATGGATCATGCACTTACAACGACTTGCCACTGAGTGGCAGTGTATGGGATGATGCCATAGCGTCCACTGTAGTGGCTGATGCGCAACTATGCCATCAAAACCCATGCATATACAATAAAACATCTTTTGAATATCTGTCCACTGTAGTGACCTCTATCCGTAAAGGGCTAGAGTAAGCCAGTAACTGCATGGAAAGTTTGCAAAACTACGGTAATTTCATCATTTCAACTTGGGGATTCCCAACATCCAGCAACCCATGCATACTAATGAAGTAAAGAGGAAGGAAGCCAGGCCTTCTTCTATCATCTGTCTAAAAATGTCATCAGATAACAGACGTTTTGTTTCAACACCACATCCTTCTCTGTTCTAAGCAGAGCAGATTTAAATAACAGATAATACACAGTACCTTCTGACATGTTTATACACACAAAGAGACGAGTTGAGCAGCGATGAGTCTAACAGCAGCAGTGTGTGGGTTTATTCTCCTTCTTATCTCTCTACAAGGTACTGTACATCTTCGTTTGTATTTTTAAAGATCTATTCTATAGGACTTGTTGTTCTTTTTCATATGGTACACTTACCTTAATTAAAGGACCGTGAGGCTAGGTAGATTTAAGCTGAGAAAGGTTGAGTAATTACCCGTAATGAGTCACTGGAGCCCCAATAGATTTGATCATCTATTTGATATTAACCTTTAAAATCATGCAACACAACACAATCGTTGAAATTGGAAATTAAAAATGAACTTATTTGAGTTTTATGTATCTTAGTGGAGGAAGTCAGCAGTCTTGGTCGCTTAGAAACAAATTACAATTCCATTAGTATAAAGCAACATGTCTAAGAGATGTAAGTGTTTCTTTAGCTTAGATCTAGTTTGGATCTGCCATGCTTATACGGAGAAAGAACAACATGTGTTCATAGACAAAAGGCTCAAAACATAAGGCTTAAAAAACGTTAAATGCTGATTTTAAAAAGAAAATGCCCTAAGTGCTTGAAAGACAGACAATCCAGACAGTGCCATTGACCTCATTGAGCCATTTATGCTCCCCTAATAAGACATTATATTAACAAGATTACGGGCAGTAAAAGTTTCACATCTCTTTTTCTGCATGTCTCTTTTCTATCGCTGCCATGCCATGCCCCGCCCCTCTAACAATTCATTCTCTGCTTCTTCTTTTCTGAAAAGCACTTTCCTGTTACCTCACTGATCCTTCAGACACTGTGATGCCCTGTTTCACTGTTACTCAGATAGATAACTGAAGAAATGCACGATGCTTAAAGGAATACTTTAAATGGAAATGAGCATTTGTATATCAATATAAAAAAGTCAGGTAAAATGGAAGTGAATGGGGGGCTGCGTTTAACAAAAGACAAAACTGAATAAAAACATCGATTTATAAGCTTCACACAACTCGTGCATTATAATCAAAGTCTATTCATTGGGTGCTAACTACTTCCAAAAAGCTTGCATACTTGACTATTAATCACACTTCTGCAAAAACATTCACGCTTGAGCCGATGTGCAACAGTCCATAGTAAGAAAAGAGTGTTTTAGAAAGCAGTGAGCATAGAACCTTTTTTTAGAGTAAGTCTATCCAAAAGAGCTGTGACGATGTGAACAATATTCTGTTTTTTTTAATAAGCTCAAAGACCTGCACATATTAAATTCAGTCAAATTATATTGTTATGAGTCTGATTGTGGTTTCTGATGTGCTCTGTGTTTCAGTGGTTCAGGGTCAGCATGGCTGGGGAGTGACTTACACTTCTAGGGTGATCTGTGCAGTGAAAGGATCATCAGTGGAAATAAAGTGCACCTACACTTACCCGCCAAGATGGAAATATAATGAAAATAGAGTGGACAAAACATTCTGGTTTGTTGAAAAGAAAGATGGTGAACCTGTAGATCTGACCACAGTCTCAGAGTATGCAGGTCGTGTAGAGGATCGCTGTGAAAACAACATCTGCACTCTGAGAATCAACAACCTGAGAGAGAGCGACTCAGCTGCGTACTGGTTCAGGATCATAACAAACCAAGACGTTTATGCTAGTGAACCAGTCACTCTGTCTGTCACAGGTAACACTTTGTTTGTAACTTTGTAATTTAACTCATGCTCATCATTTAGTAACACTGCAGTGAATGTCAGTGTGTTTATCATCTTGTGTGTACAATGACAGTTCAGTCTAATATGTTTGTTTACTTAAAAATCCAGGTTTCCAGGTGAAGGTGAGCATAAAAAATAACTGCTATTCAGAGAATTGTATATGGGCGAACCTGAAGTGTCTCAGCAGTTGTCCTCGAGCTTACCGTCCTTCCTACATCTGGTACAAGAATGGACTGAAATCGACAGAAACGGGAGAATCTTTTTATGACTATTTATATCCTAAAGAAAGCTATGCCTGTGCTGTTAAAGGATATGAGAATTCCCCCTCTCCTTCAGTGTGTGAGTTCACTTACAGTCTTCCACCAACATGATGCCATACCTTATTACATAAAAGGGAGACACTGTCCACAGCAATACATTCAGCCTTGAGTTATGGCAATTACACATTCATAATAATTAACCAAAGATATTTCATTTTTCAGGTGTTAATGGTCAAGCCTGCCATACAGTGGCTTACAGTGAAAGAAGCATCTGTGCCTTCAAAGGATCCTCAGTGGACATTTCCTGCACGTACAGCAGTAATGAATATGTTCAATCTAAATTCTGGTTCAGTCCTGAGCGTAGTCATCAGTGGCAGAATCCCTCTCAACCTGAGGACCTTAGTGCAGACTCCCAGTATGCAGATAATGTTCAGATCACTGAAACAGAGAGAGGACGCTCCACTCTGAGGATCTCTGACCTGAGAGACTCAGATTCAGCTCAGTATCGCTTCAAGTTCAAAACACGAAACTTTGAATGGAGGAGTGATTTACCTGGTACAACTCTGACTGTCACAGGTACTGATCAACACACACTGATAATGTTGTTGATGTAGCAGAATTACATTTGCTGTTAAAATATATGTATTCGTCAGGGAAATATATTCTAAGAGTGCTTCTGTGTATGTTTTAAACACAAAGACCATGTTTAGATAAGACAGTGTCACTAGGAAAGTGTTAATATGATGTATTCAATGATCTAAAAAAAAAGAATCCCTGTCTCTTCTTCACAGAACGAGATTTAGAGGTGCATGTGATCGGGTCTTCCTCTGGTCCAAAACTGGTTTGTCTCAGCAGCTGTCTTCTTACTGGTCATCCTACATTCATTTGGTACAAGAATGAAACGGAGATTCGGGGAGAAACATCTGCTTCTTACGGCGAATACGTTGATTCTGCAAACAATTATTCCTGTGTCTATGACGGTTACCACTCTCGCCCAGTGTGTGAGTTTTACTCCACGTTATCACAAACTAAATGTCATCTGGCGAAGTACAAATACCCTAAAATCCGTTCAATATTTAGGGATAATGTCCTTATTGTCTTTCCACAGCTATAGAACTGCAGCAGTAAACTAAAAGCAAAGGCACTTTGTGGAGATTTTGACCACTATTAGTGCAATGGAGCATTGTTTATTTTTATGAGTGATCTTTTAACATGCATACAGGCTTCTCAATTAACACACAGCTGTTGAATTCATGCTGATTCCACTGATCAACGCTTGGCTGTGGTAATGCTAAAAGAAGCTTAAATATGTGACAGCAAAGAGAATGAAGAGGAAAACTGCAATATTGCAAAAGTACAACACATGGATTTAGTTTGTACTATTGTATTTGTAAGTGTATGGGTAACACTCACTATTGTTCATTTGATCTCCTCCAGATGGTCCAAAGGTCCCCTTGGTGTTGATGAGTCACTCTGGTGATATTATGGAGGGCAGTTCAGTGACTCTGACCTGTAGCAGTGATGCTAACCCAGCAGCTAAATACACCTGGTACAAGAGGAACCAAAAACGGCTCATTGAGAACCACAGCTTGTCTTTAACTCCATCAAATCCTCTGAATCTGGAGTGTATTACTGTACAGCTGAGAACAAGCTGGGGAGGACATCTAAAAGCTTCTTTATTGATGTGAAATGTGAGTTAAAAAACATATTTTAAAAGGCTTTACTCTGTAAAATGTGTTGCATCTAGATCACAAAGGAGAGGTTTAGCAAATTATGGCTGTTCTCTTAACATTCACAGACAGTAGCTGTAGTTCATTGATAAGTTCCAGTAGAAGTTGAAGACTGCACTTTTCAGGGAATTAAATCGTCTTTTTCCTCTCAAGCCCTTGTCCAAAGTTTCAAATACTGCAATATGAATTCATAACAATCTAACTAATCTCCTCCAGATGCTCCAAAGCTCTCCTCTGTGTCAGTGAGTTCCTCTGCTGAGATAAAGGAGGGCAGTTCAGTGACTCTGACCTGTAGCAGTGATGCTAACCCAGCAGCTAACTACACCTGGTGCAAGAGGAACCAAACAGTGTTTCAGGGAACAGAAGGAAGTTACAATTTCACCTCCATCAGCTCTGAGGACAGAGGGATCTACTACTGCAAGTCTGAGAATCAATATGGAGAGATCATGTCATCTCCTCTATCAGTAGATGTCCAGTGTGAGTATAAAACATAAGCTTATCCGACATTCCTGTGACCCATAAGCAAATGATGTATGCCTTGTTGTCCTGAAAAACTTTTCTAAACATTTGAACAGTAAATCAATTGAAAATCATTAGAGCAATGAGAATTTAATGTTAGCGTCTCGATAGATAGATAGATAGATAGATAGATAGATAGATAGATAGATAGATAGATAGATAGATGTGTGTTCATGCATTAAAAAAAAGTAAAAGTGGAAAAAAGGTATAAACGTAATTAAATACAATTAAAAACAATAAACATCATCAGTATATATACAAATATACAGTAGCGAGGACTCGATACTGTACTGTATATAAATGTTCAGTTAGATAGTTCTATGAAGACCAATATATGACAGTATCAGAAACATATACATATGATAGTAAAGTCTATTTGTTGGCTGAAAGACGACAGCTCTTAAACAAAATATATAACCTCAGTCCAAAATGAGCATTGATTGCAAAGCAATGTTAACATTTAAAACATACTTCACCATCTGATCTGGGTCTCTCTGAATCTCCAGATGGTCCAAAGCCCCTCTGTGTCAGTGAGTCCCTCTGCTGAGATAGAGGAGGGCAGTTCAGTGACTCTGACCTGTAGCACTGATGCTAACCCAGCAGCTAAATACACCTGGTACAAGGAGAACCAAAAACCGCTCATTGAGACACCACAGCTTGTTTTTCACTCCATCAAATCCTCTGAATCTGGAGTGTATTACTGTACAGCTGAGAACATGCTGGGGAGGACATCTGAAAGCATCTTAATTGATGTGAAATGTGAGTTAAAAAACGGATTTTAAAAGGCTTTACTCTGTAAAAATGTGTTGCATCTAGTTCGCAAAGGACAGGTTTAGCCGATTACTGTAGTTCATTGAGAAGTTCCAGTAGAAGTTGAAGACTGCACTGTTCAGGGAATTAAAACCAACAAGTCCTCCAACTCATACGACGAAATAGGTCAATTGTTCAAGCACTTATTACGACCTATAATCACGTTTTAAAGTTTTCGACCTCTAGTGCTCCCGTTGAATGCAAACGCTACGGAGGGTCGTATATTCACAAATAACCCTCTCTGGAAAATCCTAAATTGTAGGATAGTTTGGCCATTAAAATGCTTTTTGATTAGATTTCTAGCGAGAAGTGTATATATACTTTCAGAATCCACATCCAGTGGATGTGTAGGATCTATAGTTTGATAGATATTACGATGATGATTTGAGGTCTCGCCAGGAGAACGTGTAACGGCAGCGTCCATGTAAAGTTAGCGTCAACCCTCACGGGGTGAAAACCGTATTTCCGGTCTCGAAGTTTTCATAATAAAACCGTATTCCCCCCACTGTCAAATGATTTTAAAGCTATATATGCAGTACTCATCCACTAAAAACATCAGTTTATCCTTGTTAATTACACAACATTAATTGGTTTAAATTGTGCACAATGCTTTTGTGTTTTTCCCATAGGTTTTTCCTTTTCGATTCTGAGAAACACATTTCTTTTTTCAGAGGTTTTGATAGGCTAAAACATCGAACTTGAAGCTTGGTGATTGGATGTTTTAGCCGCAATGCACGTTGGGATATGGTGTTAATGCGATGTGAAATCCGAAAACATTTAAAAAAAATTAAAAAAATACTTTATTCCGAGTGTGCTTGCTTTTCTCTTTGGAAGTCATCACATAACGGCATTGTAATACACGGTTCGGCTGCATTAAATATTACACATCTGCCGTAGTTCTCTATTTATAGAGCCCTGATGAGAAGACTTGTAGACAAACGGGAAGAAATGCCGCCGAAACTGAATATGTGACGTGGATCATAGATATATATCAGCAATTAAACACCATCTTCCACTTCTTTTCACACAATACGTCTCCTTGCAGTATCAACACTAATTCGGCTGACTTTTATATTTGATCCAATTGGTAGATAGGTTATATTTACACCATAACGGTGCACAGCTGATAGAAAGGGACTTTTAGTTTTTAAAGATATTACTGATTTTCTTTGAATATAAGAATGTAAATACTGAGTTGAGAGAATAGTCAGGGGTTTTTGGGTGATGGTAGACACATCTATAGAATCACAATTTCAATAGCTTACCATTAAATGACGGATATACCTTTCTGTCTGTGATGTTTTACAAATCAGATATTAATGTGTATACACATTAATATCTGATATATTACATTATATATATCATATATGATATATATATATACATTATCAGCTATAATATTTCACATATTGTAGTTCTATAGAAATATTATAGCAATATCCTGTACAATTATGTGAAAACATGAATAAAACTACACATCTTCAGATGTTATACATACATAAGTGTCCTACACTAATAATACAAAGTTATTATGGCATTGTATGCTGTGTGTTATTTGTAACATCTTCAGAAACTACCTTTCCAACTCTGCATGCAGTTGACTGTTCAGGTCTATACAGGTTCATGGTACAATGCATACGCTTCAAATTGAGAGACTGAAACTGTATTTGTCTTTATCGTTCTGTTTTCATTTCACAATAAAGTTAATAGTAATATTATGTTTGATATTATAATGATTTATTAACGAGACCACTGGTTTTTTAACCCGCACCGCCTAGTGGTTAAAGCACGTTATTGAATTTAGTTGTCGAATATGTTATATTTGATGAAAACATTTAAATATTAAGAGTAGCCTACATACAAAATAGGGGGAAAGTAGAAGTTCAATGATAGAAATATAGAATAGAAAATATCAAGAAGATACTGTAGTGATCTCTATAAAACAGTTTAGTGGAGGACGTACAAATATATTAATAGGAGGATGTGCAAAACAGACAAACTAATAAGGCTTTATTTAAAATGGAAAGAATACTTTAAGTTAAGGTCTTCTTTTGAATAAGAACAAAGCTTTGGGGGTATCCACAGATAAATATTAGGTCTGACAAAGTACTTAACGTCTAATATATTGCTTATTTTGGCACTTGACAATCACCTTCCCTGAATTTGACTCAGGTGTAACTAAAGTCTGATTTAAGGGTTGTTTATATTTCACATCATTAATCACAATCTGCAAAGTAACTAAAATAAATGTAGTGGAGTAAAAATACCAGGTTAACCTCTGAATTGTAGTGGAGTAGAACAAAGTAGTACATGCTGCTGTAACAAAAACATTTCCCAACTTGGGATCAATAAAGTATATCTTATCTTATCTTATCTTAAGATGATCGATGGCTACTGCCATATTTGCAAAATGTGCCTCTGAACCTTGACAAGTGCATGTTTCAGGCTTATCAATGAACAACAGGAGGGGTCACAGACATAAGACCAGCTGTTAAATAAAGCTCTTCTGACCTTAGCTGTCATGTGGGTATATTAATGCTGCCCATTATGGACACAAGCAATTTTCACCCATTTTTTAATTATATGTTTTAAATTTGATAACACCAATATGTTTGAGGGGGGGAGCTGGGCTGGACCCGTTCAGGTCCAGTTTTGGATAGTCTGCCGTGGTTACATTCCATTTCAAAGAGCTGTTTGACGCTCGGCGTAACCTTGTCGCACTGCCACTCCAACATCCAATCACAGAGCTTGAGGACTAATCACGGGGTTTGTAAAGGAAAGCGGATGTTGGAGTCCCAAACGATAGCTGGGGGATTCTGGGTAGTGTAGTGTCTTCGGAAACTCTGTAGTGTCTAAACTCCGAGGAAACTATTTGTTTCTCCGAATCGAAGGTTAAAAACACAAAAGCATTGTACACAATTTAAACCAATCAATATTGTGTAATTAACAAGGATAAACTGATGTATTTTAGTGGATGAGTAATGCAGATATCACTGTGTAATCATTTGACAGTGAGGGGAATACTTCCGGTTTTATTATGAAAACTTCGAGACCGGAAATACTGTTTTCACCCCGTGAGGGTTGACGCCAACTTTACATGGATGCTGCGTAAAGACGTAGTACACGTTCTCCTGGCGAGACCTCAAACCATCTTCGTAATATCTATCAAACTATAGATCCTACACATCCACTGACGTAGATTTTAAAAGTACAATATGCACTTCTCGCTAGAAATCTAATCAAAAAGCATTTTAATGGCCAAACTATTCCACAATTTAGGATTTTCCAGAGAGGGTTATTTGTGAATAAACGACCCTCCGGAGCGTTTGCAATCAACGGGTCACTAGAGGTGCTACACTTTAAAACGTGACTATGGGTCGTAATAAGCTGCTGAACAATCAACCTATTTGGTCGTTTTTCGTAGGAGGACAGGCTGATTAAAACTGTCTTATTCCTCTCAAGCCCTTGTCCAAAGTTTCAAATACTGCAATATGAATTCATAACAATCTAACTAATCTCCTCCAGATGCTCCAAAGCTCCCCTCTGTGTCAGTGAGTCCCTCTGCTGAGATAAAGGAGGGCAGTTCAGTGACTCTGACCTGTAGCAGTGATGCTAACCCAGCAGCTAACTACACCTGGTACAAGGAGAACCAAACAGTGTTTCAGGGAACAGAAGGAAGTTACAATTTCACCTCCATCAGCTCTGAGGACAGAGGGATCTACTACTGCAAGTCTGAGAATCAATATGGAGAGATCATGTCATCTCCTCTATCAGTAGATGTCCAGTGTGAGTATAAAACATAAGCTTATCCGACATTCCTGTGACCCATAAGCAAATGATGTATGCCTTGTTGTCCTGAAAAACTTTTCTAAACATTTGAACAGTAAATCAATTGAAAATCAATCACCAGAGAAATGAGAGGTAGGTGGATAGATAGATAGATAGATAGATAGATAGATAGATAGATAGATAGATAGATAGATAGATAGATAGATAGATAGATAGGTGGGTGGGTGGGTGGGTAGATAGATAGATAGATAGATAGATACTTTATTGATCCAAAATTGGGAAATTATTTTGTCACAGTAGCAGCAGTGTGTTCATGCATTAAAAAAACCTTAAAGGTAGAAAAAAGGTATAACGTAATTAAATACAATTAAAAACAATAAACAGCATCAGTATAGAGTAGCGAGGACATGAATCACAAAGAATACTGTACTGTATATAAATATTCTAGATAAGTTATATCGTTTTATGAAAGACCAATATATGAAAGTATCAGAAACATATATACATAAAGTCTATTTGTTGACTGAAAAATGATAGCTCTTAAACAAAATATATAACCTTAGTTCAAAATGAGCATTGTTTGCAAAGTAATGTTAACATTTAAAACATACTTCACCATCTGATCTGGGTCTTTCTGAATCTCCAGATGCTCCAAAGCTCCCCTCTGTGTCAGTGAGTCCCTCTGCTGAGATAGAGGAGGGCAGTTCAGTGACTCTGACCTGTAGCAGTGATGCTAACCCAGCAGCTAACTACACCTGGTACAAGGAGAATGAAGACTCTCCAAAAGCTTCAGGACAGATCTTCAACATCACGGTCGTCAGAGCTGAACACAGTGGGAGTTATTACTGTGAAGCCCAGAACAAAATGGGACGTCAAAACTCCCCCTTACTTATACTTTTTTGGGCAGGTAAGATCTTTAAATGTATCTACATACACCTCTTTACTACAGATGTATCTATAATAGGTGGTTGCAGAAACCCCTCTTACATCCGTCCCCTCAAAGGAACAGTTTACCCTCAATCCGAACTACATATATTTCCTCTTACCTGTAGTGCCGTTTATGAACCTAGATTGTTTTTATGTGAAGCGTTGAATGTTGAAGCTATCAACCAAATAAATGTTTCTGCCTACGCTCCAATTAAATGCTAATAGATTAAACTTAGCTTGCTCAAAGTGGCAAAAAGATACATGTGAAAAAACACAATCATGAAGATCTGAAGATAATTCACAGACCGGTAACACTTTCTATTAAGGTACACAAATTAACCATCAACTAGTTGTTAATTAACATGCATATTAGCAGTATATTGGCTCTTTATTAGTCATTATAAAACACTTATTAATGCCTTATTCTACATGACCATATTCTGCAAGTAATAGGCCATTAGTTGAGAGTTTTTCCTCAATAACCCTCTAATTAGGGCTTATTTATTACAAGTAAGGGAGTTGTTGTACATGAGTTTTGGTCTTAATATGCTCTGCTCATTATGGGCCTAATAAGGCAGTAGTACCACAAGAATAGTAATTCTCCCATAATAACACTTAACAAATATGATCTATTCTTAGGTAACAATACATTAAACTATAAGTGTTAATTGTGTCTAAACAACTCCAAATTAGGTATTTATATCTAAGAACATGTTCCCTATTTTAAAGTGAAGTCTTGTTCATAACCAATAAGCTAGTAGTTTGACTCTAATTGACCTGAACAGGTTCCCTATTCTAAAGTTGCCTCCGCTTCACACTTTGTAAATACATGATAGCACACAACTACTGAAATGAACCTCAACAGTACATGAACAAAGTAGGCTCACATTGAAATATCTGTTTTATCAATGAACCACTAACACATACACAGATTAACAAATAGGACCGCTAAGTGTAAACAAGGTAAATATAGCTAATGCTAGCTGTGCAATAAGCATGTATACAGGCTAGTATGGCTAACACTAGCATGTATGCTAACGCTACCGTGTATGCTAACGCTAGCGCGAATGCTAACGCAAATGCTAGCGCGAATGCTAACGCATTTTCTCATTGTGTTTAAACATCTCCACATGTCATCACATAAACACAATACATGTTACTAATCCTTACAGTGTAAGTGTAAGGCTTACACTTACACTTACAGTCATTGCTTTCTGACGGACATGACCCTTTTACTATTCAGGTTGCATAGGGAAAATTAGTGGCAGGTTCGCATTATACATCCATGGTCTACTGCCATGCTATTCAGTTCACTTTCTCCTACTTCCTGTACCCGGTTTCCTGTCTAACCTTCAGTACAAATTTCACAAAAATATAAATGTGCAAATATGAAAAATACAGGTCAATATCACCTTGCTAATGGTAGCTGAACTGTCAATACCCCAAAACATATTAAAAAAATAAATTAATACCTAATTTTGAGTTATTTAGACACAATTAACACTTATAGTTTAATGTCTTGTTACATAAGAATAGATCATATTTGTTAAGTGTTATTATGGGAGAATTACTATTCTTGTGGTACTACTGCCTTATTAGGCCCATATTGAGCAGAGCATATTAAGACCAAAACTCATGTACAACAACTTCCTTACTTGCAATAAATAAGCACTAATTAGAGGGTTATTGAGGAAAAACTCTCAACTAATGGTTTATTACTTGCAGAATATGGTCATGTAGAATAAGGCATTAATAAGTGTTTTATAATGACTAATAAAGAGCCAATATACTGCTAATATGCATGTTAATTAACAACTAGTTGATGGTTAATTTGTGTACCTTAATATAAAGTGTTACCCACAGACCTTGTTGCGAGCATGTTTGTTTAGGAACTACTTTATTGTTCCCGTATCACTGTTTAGAGGAAGAGTACATCTACAAACCTAGATAACATTACAGCTCAGTCGAGGAGGAAGCAACTCATTTTGAACTCTCATGCATGCCACCAACAGCAGGAGTGTCCTCCATGTGTAGATGCAGGCTTCTTTTTTCTGCAGTGATTCGGTTGGTGGATGTTGTTCCATTTTTTTTTTTTTAAAGGCCGACTTCCCTACAGTAGATATCTACAACACTCTGCAAATGACACCTACAAACTGTCTATTCAATCTATTCAATCAAAGTAAAATAATGTCCTGTGAAAAACCAATGTAAATTAATTCTTTGTAACACTTTAAGATGATTTTGGTGCAATGTAATGAGTTGTAAATACTCAAACGTCTTGTAGTTCCTTTGGTAATGTCAGTATTTGAATATTCAGGTGCATGGAAATCAGCAGCTACAGGAACGATCACTGCTGTCCTCCTGGCTATCATCCTCATCGCTGTCTTCCTATGGTTTAAGTAAGCAATTTTCTCTCACTATGATTGTGGTCTCTAATGCAGTTGTAGTTAATTCATTGAATTACTCATCCTATTATCCAGGAGAAATAAGTCTGATGGTGGAGAGAAGCCCGACAACAATGCACAGGTGAGAAAACACACACTTTCTGTACCTCTTATGGCTTATCAATAACCCACCCTCTCAGTACTGGGGTTCATTTCATAAAAGAGGATTAGTAGTAAAGTTATTTCAGTAAAAAAATGTACCCCTCACTATTTGAATATTTTCAGGTCGAGATTTTGAGCAGCGGTGACCCAAATGTAATTGTGGTTCATTGAATTTAATATACTAAGACTAATACTTAAACTAATACTATAATAGAAAAATACCATAGTGATAATGAATATGATTTAGATTACAGTTCTGAAAAATACTGCAATATTTATTGGGGTTCTTAAGAAAAAAGTCATAGTTGAAAGGAGCTGCGTGATTATAAGGATTAAAACAGGATAAATAAAGAAAAATATATATTTTCCCAAAACTCATGGAGCACTTAAAGCAGGCTGGCAAAAGTTTTCATTTTTCTTTTAAATTGTTCAATAGATTAAAACTGTGTTCTGTGGATTATAATTCGGTTTCTGGAGAGAGTCTATTAATCCTTTCAGCATCACACTCATAATCACAGTCAAAGTCAACTCCATTGCTTTGGCTTGGGAAATTATTTTAAGAATTATGAATTGCAGACCTTCAAGGCTAAGATAATTGACTTTAAAATGTCTCACTTTAACTTTTTTGGATTCATTGAACTGAATTGTGGTTTCTTCATGTACAGTAGGATAAATAAAAAGCCCCCACTTTCAGCTTACCTTTCCCCTTCCGGAAAATAAAACATGTTTTAATAAATGAAATGACATGATTTTTGGTGTTCTCACCAAAAATGGGCAACTCCAGATTTCACTTCACAGCGGTCCGAGAACACCATTTCAAGGCGGACCAGAGACTTAGGTAGAAATAGTAAAGAATTAAAGAACAACCTTAATCCCACCGTGAATCCAACAGGTTTTTACTGGTTTTAGTTTTTAAAAAGGGCTTTAAAATGTGCTTTTTATGTGCTGCAATTATGAGTCAATGTTGCTTACGTGCTGACATTGTGCTCATGAGTGTTTTCTATCAATGACATCAACCTGCCAGGGACTGCGTTTGAAAATTAATCTCAAATAACAGTTACTTACATAAGTGAAAAAGGCTGTTCTTTATGTGCATCAAGTAAGTTAATGGCCAAACCATGAGACAATTATGGTAACATTACCTTTTTTATTGATGCAAAAAGAGGATCTTACAGACAGAAATGTTTACCATTCATCATCACCTGTGACCTTGAAACATCTGAACAGATAAACTGGCAATGCTACTCTCTTGTGATGAAATAATATAGAGAAAAGTACATTTTAACATACATTAGATGACATATATTTAAGCATGATTAATGACAACGGTAAGGTTATTCTGTGCAACAGCAATAAAAACTGCATTTTGCTTGCGGTCTGTTTTTTCCCGTCAGCTAAACATGGGCCCGGTGCATGACGTCCCTTCAGATACAGCACAACCAGCAGAAGAGCAGCATGACCTTCACTACTCGAGCATCCACTTCCCTCAGAACCAGGAAGACGCTCTGTACTCTAACATCGGGAGAGTGCAACCCCACAGACAAACAGAGGAAGAGGAGGATATGGTTGAATATACTGCTGTCAAAACTCCAGGGTGAGCATCTAAATTAAATCTCTACATGATTAAAGACATACACATTTGGTTGGACATTATTGTTTTATTTTTCTCTTCACAGCCTGAGACGTCAAGAAGATGGGGAGGATTCATTTGCACTGTACAGCACTGTCAATAAATGAAAATTGACCTGTCACCGGTTATTTATTGTACTAAGTTAAAAAATATAAATTGTAAATATCTGTTTGCTTGGTTATTGTTTCTGCAAGGATTTCTTGAACCAAATTACAGAGAAATAAAAAGTCCCCTGTCCCTGTGGATATTTTTATTTTTCCACCTCCATACACAGCAGGGTTTTTTCTCCGTGTTTTTAATTTGGGTAAACTCTTCCTGTCACTTACCGTAATACTATATCAGCATTCTACAGTGCAAAACAAAGTTAATAAAATACAAATACATTCATAAATGTGTGTTATATTTCTCAGTAGTCAGTTTATTTTGTATTTGTATTCAAAGTTGTATAATGTATGCACATGAATATCTTAACTATTGCCATGGTGTAAAGTAACTTAGTACATTTGCAAGTACTGTACAGTACTTAAGTACAATTTTGAGGGGCTTGTACTGTCATGATATTTAGTTTTGTCTGTTTAGTCATGGTTTTACTTTGAAGTTCTGTTCTCCCTGTCTCTGGTCTTCCTTCCTGTGTTTGCCCCCTGTCTGATTGTCTCATTGTGTTCACCTGTTGTGTTTCTGCCTCCCCTGCCCAGCTGTGTCTTGTCCTGTGATTACCCTCTTGTGTATTTAGTCTTGCTTGCCCTTGTGTCCCTTGTCAATTCATTGTTGTTTGATGGTGGTTTGGTTCCTGTTCTTGGGGTGCGTTTCACTTCTCTTATTTTTCATTTCCTCGCTCCTCGGTCTCGCTATCACCGGAAGTTGATTTGTCTGCGCCATCTTGAGTACCGTCCCAGTGGCCTTATTTGTGCCGGAGGACCTAGGATCAAGGAGCGAGGAGCGATAACGGAGGGGCGATAATCGAGGAACTACCAAACCATCCTCCGGTGAAATCCTCAGACACTCGCCCCGCCCCCTTACTGTGTATCGCTCACTGATTGGACGATGCAGCCAGGGCCGGCCCTTCCCACTGGCGAACTAGGCGGTCGCCTAGGGCGCCAGATCTGGAGGGGCGCTGCCGCGCTGCGCTGCTGGGAGAAAAAAAAAATTAATAAAAAAAAAATTAAAATTATTTTTTATTCTGCCTAATTTTTTGCCCTTGATGTAATACATTTACATTAATAATTGAACAAAGTAAACACCCTTTGCACCCCGGGCCGGCGGCAACATTTTGCATTTGCCCTGTACGATGGGCGCTGTAACTGTAAGTGATGAAAGGGGGGGATGGTCGCTTATTATCAGGCACCCACAGGCCGCGGCTCACAGCCAAAGTGACGCAGCAGCTCCAGCTGAAAGTGTCGGAGATCGCAACGATCGCAACAGCAAGAGGCAAAACATTAGCATTATGAAAAGGTCCAAGCCTTCTGGGGCAACGGGAAGGAAACGGAAAAAAGAACAGGAGGAATCGAAAGTCAAAGACAGAGGTACGTCGGCTTGTGTAAAAAAAAAAATCTGTATGTACTGTACCGTTAGACATTTGATTTTAAGCTAGCTAGCTAGCTAGCTAAGGAGGTAGCCATGATACAGCTTTGATGCCATGCTAGCCGCGAGCCTCTGACACAGAATGATAAATACAAATGATTTTAAGTTTTTATTTATGTGTTATTATTCCTATATAATCTTTTTGTAAATAATATCCTACTTTTATATTGTGATAGCTGTAAATTGATCCTCCAATAGTGTTTAATTTGTCAGATCAGGTCAACTTGTGTGTATATAAATATATATATATATATATATATATATATATATATATATATATATATATATATATATTTATTTTTCTGTTTATTTTCTATTATATTTTTTTTAATTTTCTGCTCTTTTTAATGTCTAATTATTGTGCAATGCTTTGTTTTATATGCTGATGTAACGAAATAATGTTAATGTTAGCCAGAAGAAAGCTATCTGGATAACTGCTCCTTTGTATAAAGTGAGGCTGACCAACCAATATGGGTATGTGTTATTATTTAGTTGTTACTTATGTTTGCAAATGATCTCCTGGTGCAGCAGAACCTAACTTTTATATAGGCCAGTTGTGAACTTGCATACAGCTGAGGCAGATTGCAGCAGTTATTTTTGCCTGACTGTATATAAATGTTTTTGCTTGTAATGTGCTAATATCTACCCTATAAATGTCCAGCTGCACTTGAGAAATACCTCAAAAAGCCCCAGTTGCTGGAGAAGGAACATCTGATCTCCCATGTACATCACACTCTGAAGAATGTAAGTTTTGCCAAACATTTATGGTCTCTGTGTAATCGTTAATACACTACTTTTTTGTCATTATTATTATTGTTATTATTATGATAAATAATGAAAACTGAAGCATGAATAACTTCTTTGCATGTTTGGATTGCCTGCCTGCAGGTGAAGGAATAACGAGCACAGTATGTGAGTCCCCATTGCAGCCCCCTCAGATCCTGCTGACTGCCCAGGCCCATCTGAGTCCACCATTGCAGTCCCCTCAGATCCTGCTGACTGCCCAGGCCCATCTGCAGTCCCCTCAGATCCTGCTGACTGCCCAGGCCCATCTGAGTCCACCATTGCAGTCCCCTCAGATCCTGCTGACTGCCCAGGCCCATCTGAGTCCACCATTGCAGTCCCCTCAGATCCTGCTGACTGCCCAGGCCCATCTGAGTCCACCATTGCAGTCCCCTCAGATCCTGCTGACTGCCCAGGCCCATCTGAGTCCACCATTGCAGTCCCCTCAGATCCTGCTGACTGGCCAGCACTGAGTGATACAGTGAGGATGGAGTTAGTCAGACGAGGGCCATATCATTTAAAATCCGACTTCACTTTTCCTAAAAAGGAGGGAGGGAGAAGTTGCCATCATCACTACTTTTACAGAAGATTAGTGAATGGAGAGACAATCAAGAGGAGCTGGGTTGTGTATTCCAAGAAAAACAAAAGTATTTACTGCTTTTGCTGCAAGCTGTTCTCCCAAAAAGAGTACCAACTAATCAGCAGTGGACTAAATGACTGGAAAAATTGCACTGACAAACTAAAAACACATGAGAACAGCCCAGAACACTCTAGGCACATGACGTTGTGGAAGGAACTGGAGACTCGACTTGAAAAGGGCCTAACTATAGACAAGGTAGAAATGGCACTTATGGAGGCTGAAAAGAGGAAGTGGCGTGAAGTCCTGACCAGGTTGGTGGCAATAATTCAGTCGTTGGCAGAGCGAAATATTGCCTTTAGAGGGACCACAGAAACACTTAACCAGCCAAATAATGGCAACTTCCTGAAGGAGGTAGAGCTCATGGCGAAGTTCGACCCAGTCCTCAAACAGCATGTTGCTGAGGTCCAAAGAGGAACCACCAATATTTCCTATTTGGGAAAAAGAATTCAAAATGAACTGATAGATTGCATCAGTGGGAAGATTGGGGACCATATGGTCAAGGAAATCAAACAATCCAAATACTTTTCAATTATTTTGGATTGCACCCCAGATTTGAGCCATACAGAGCAACTATCAGTCATTATTCGACTAGTTACAACCCAGGACACGCCCCAAATAAAAGAACATTTTATGGGGTTCCTTGAGGTAGAACAGTCCACTGGAGAAAGCCTTTCAACCCTGATTCTAAAGAGATTAGAACAGCTTGATATCCCTTTTGAAGACTGTAGAGGGCAGTCTTATGACAACGGTGCAAATATGAAAGGAAAGAGGAAAGGAGTCCAAGCCAGACTTGTTCAAATCAATCCAAGGGCTTTATTTGTGCCATGTGGAGCACATACATTGAACCTGGTGGTAGCTGATGCAGCAAAAAGCTCTGCAGAAGCCACTAGCTACTTTGGCTACCTGCAGAAGCTTTTCACACTCTTCTCTGCCTCCACTCAGAGATGGTCCATCCTAAAAAGCCATGTGAACATCACATTGAAATCATGGTCTGATACCAGATGGGAGAGTCGGATCAACAGCATAGAGGCTGTAAGGTATCAGGCTGCAGAAGTCAGAGATGCACTTCTAGAGGTGAGGGATAAAGCCACAGATGGAGTCGTAAAAATTGAGGCACAATCTTTGGCTGAAGAGGTTGGATCATACCGCTTTGCAATATGCACTGTGGTATGGTATGACATCCTGACCAACATCAAACATGTCAGCAAAATGTTGCAATCAGTGTCAATGCAGCTGGATATTGCTGTTGACCTCCTGAGAAAAACAGAAGTTTCTTTGGTCAGCTACAGAGGCAATGGATTTGCTTCTGCCCAAGCATCTGCCAAAGACATCTGTGGCCAAATGAATGTGGAAGCTGTTCTCAAGCAGAAGAGGCTGAGATCAACCAAGAGACAGTTCTCCTATGAGTCCCGGGAGGAGCAAGTGAGTGATGCACTAAAGAAACTCGAAGTTTCTTTTTTCAATATGGTGGTGGATGTTTCCATTGCATCACTGCAGGAGCGATTCAAGGCCTTAGGTGAAGTAGAGAAAAAGTTTGGGGTGCTACTCAACTTCCCTGACCTGCCAAAGGAAGATCTGACGAAGCAGTGTGAAACACTCAGCAACACCTGAGCTGGGGTGGGCAGTCAGACCTGGATAAGAGGGAACTTGCACTGGAGATGCAGAATTTCCCAGCTTTGCCAAAAGCCAACATGACTACCCTGGAACTTCTGACTTTCCTACAGGAGAAGAAAATGAACGAAGTGTATCCAAACATGTGGGTGGCCCTCAGGATCGCTGTCACTATTCCAGTGACAGTTGCTGCTGGGGAGAGGAGCTTCTCCAAATTGAAGCTCATTAAAACATACCTGAGGTCGTCAATGGCTCAAGAACGCCTCAATGGATTAGCTTTAATAAGCATCAATCGCGAGGTTTCGGGGCAAATATCATTTGACGACACAATAAATGAATTTGCAGCAAGGAAGTCCAGACGTGTCCGACTTTAAGGATGTGGACTAATTAAAGGACACAATAACATAGTAGAGACTTGTTGTTCTGATTGCCTGTTTCATTTGATTTATAGTGTGTGTAATGTTGTTCATTATCTTAATTTATTTGCAATAACCTCAGTTGTAAGAGCTCCGTTGGCTATATTTTTGTCCACGTTTGCACTTTCTTTTCTTAAAGTTTTAAGAGAAGCTACTTTTGTTTGATGAGTGATTTTCATTTAATAACTACAATAATAATAATAAGGATAAAATAAATAAAAAATATGTTACATTTATTTGTTATTGGCTGTGGGTTATTGGTTATGTTCACATACTTATTTGGTTATTAAAATGTAAACCGATCTTTTTCATATGGGTGTTTAGAGTTGTACCCCTAGATCTAGTCTCTAGTAATTCTGCTCAAAGTGCACCAGATTGAAGCATTTTACTTTAAAATGTTAAAACAAATCTTTCCGGGGGGGCATACCCCCGGACCCCCCTAGAGGATGTGACATCCACCCCCCAATTAAAACATGTTCATACAATAATGAATACATTTGAAACCTTCTTTATGTATATTACCTATGTCAATAAGTTTCAGTTTTTGTAGTGTATTGGTCTTTTGTAGAGATTTTTCATTTATTCTTTATATATTCTATTGTGTATTGCTTGGAGGGGGGGGGGGGCACCAAATCATAATCTCGCCTAGGGCACCAAAATGTCTAGGGCCGGCCCTGGATACAGCGCATGCACTGATCTGACTGCTGTCAGACGATCAGGCTGTGCGGCGTCATCACAAACGGACGTCGCTTCACGCGACGCTCCGGAGGAAACTACGTCCCATTGCTCTTAAAACTAATTTCCCTGCTTCTCCTGGTTTCCTTGCGTTTCTCCATGCTTCCCTGGTGGGAGGGACTAGCCGCAGGGAAACGACGTAATGAGGGACGCAAGGAATCCATTTAACCAAAGTGAAACGCACCCCTGGTGTTCTGGATTTCTGGATTTCCCTGTTCTGCCCTCCTATGGTCCCGGTTTGTTTGTTTGTTACCGTCTCCTTTGTTCCCCCTTGCCTGCTCCTGTTGTTTGTGTATTGTAACAGCTTTTATTTAATTAAAAGGTCTTAATTTACATCCCCTTACCTGCCTCCT
Source organism: Dissostichus eleginoides (assembly GCA_031216635.1). NCBI lineage: Eukaryota > Metazoa > Chordata > Actinopteri > Perciformes > Nototheniidae > Dissostichus > Dissostichus eleginoides. The sequence goes on along the minus strand of CM062266.1, from coordinate 33,852,685 downwards.
TATTTATACTGCTTTTGGGTCCGCAATCTTGCCAAACCTCTTTGTACTTTACTTGAGTATCTCCATTTTTGCTACTTTGTACTTCAACCCCACTACAATTCAGAGGTAAATATTGTACTTTTTATTACATTTATTTAATATCTAGATACTATGCAGATTTTTATGAAGAATTTAAGTGATACACATCACTTAAATAATACTTTATTTACACTTGGAGTAACTTCCACAATCATACTAAGTAATTAAATCTAGCTGCACCTTTACAAGCTGTTTTAACACTTGTAATGGCAACTTTGTTTTTGTGTAGCTAACCCCCGCCACCAAGTGTTCAAAAATAATATTGCACTATAAATATAAATTAAAGAAACTGACATGCCAACAACCACCACAAAATGGCTCCTGCAACACTTAAATGCATCAATAATTATAACGAAAATATATAATCTATACTATTCTGTAATGTGCCAATTTGCATAAAGACAACTTCTACTTTTGGTACTTTAAGTATATTTTGATGCCAATCATTTTGTACTTTAACTTGAGTAACATTTTAATGCAGGACTTTTACTTGTAACAGAGTATTCCTACACTCTGGTACTTCTACTTTCAGTTTCTGATTAATTCTTCCACCTCAAAATGTAAAAATAACACACAAGTAAAAAGTGTAAGGTAAAGAGACAGGATAAAATACCACATATATAAAAAAGTAGAATAAAACGTGTAGACATCTGTATATTTTTGTTGCGACGCTCAAATCTCCGAGCTTCCCTGAACTACCCAGTGCGATGATTTCGCTAAGAGTTTTTTTTACTGTCCTGACACGCGTTAGACTGCGTATGGTAGGAGACGAATATGCAAACATGCAGCTAATAAAACGTTAGCTGTCCATATCAGTACTTTGAACTGTTATTACTGTAGTGAGAGGAACTGTGTGCAGGTGAGTGTTTGCGCCTGAGAGGATGAACGCATGTGCACCTGTGCCCGAACGGGGGGCTGGGGGGAATGGCTCCTGGGCAGTCATTCATAGGAATCCCGAACCCAATAAAATACCCAATATTAACGGTGTATGTGTCTGCCCAAGTACAATTTTAAAAGTAAAACCTAACAGAGGTGTCATACATAATAATCTAATACAAGTAAATATAACAACTACTACAGTGTAACAAAACAGGAAGATTAAATGTGGACTCTTAAACCATAAGACCTCTAGCATCTAAAGCAATATTGGTAAATGATTTAATATCAGATTATAATATTGATATATTCTGTCTCACTGAAACTTGGTTGAGACATGAAGAATATGTCAGCATAAATGAGGCCACTCCATCCAGCCATATCAATACTCATATTCCTCGAGGCACAGGCCGAGGAGGTGGAGTTGCAGCCATCTTTGACTCAAGTTTACTTATCAATACTAAACCAAAATGTAATTATACCTCCTTTGAAAGCCTTGTTTTTAGTCTTACGCATCCGACCTGGAAAACTTTGCAGCCAATCTTATTTGTTACAGTGTACCGTGCACCAGGTCCTTATTCAGAATTCTTATCAGAATTCTCTGAGTTTTTATCAACTTTGGTTCTTAAAACAGATAAAGTTATTATCGTAGGTGACTTTAATATTCATGTTGACGACGATAAAAATAGCCTTACTGTTGCATTTAACTCTATATTAGACTCTATTTGGTTTCCGTCAGAGTGTAAATAAACCAACCCACTGTTATAATCACACTCTCGAACTTGTTCTGACTTATGGTATTGAAATTGAGCAACTATTAGTCGAACCGCATAATCCTGCTTTATCCGACCATTTTTTTGTAACTTTTGAAGTACTGTTACTAGACTACAAACCATTAGTCAAGAGATTCCATCAATACTTAACTCGATAGCTTGTCTGTAAGGGAGGAAACTTATACAAAATGTACAGCACTCCAAATTGATCATGTGGTTGATAGTGCTACAGTTGCGCTGCGAATAAATAGATTAGCTCCATGGCATAATGCCGAAACTCGCAAAATAAAGCAAAAGTCGAGACAACTTGAAAGGATATGGCGTTCCACTAAACTTGAAGAATCTCGTTTAATTTGGCATATTACTCTCAATGAATATAAGAAAGCACTGCGTAAAGCGAGAGCAGCTTACGACTCTTCATTAATAGATGAGAATAAGAATAATGCAAGATTTCTTTTCAGCACTGTAGCCAGGCTGACAGAGAGCCACAGCTCTACTGAGCCTTCTATTCCCATAGCACTCAGTAGTAATTATTTTATGTGCTTTTTTAATCTATCAAGAGAGAGTTAATAAATACACATTTAAAAAGAGAAAAATGTCTATGTTAAGCTTGGCTGAATATTCTCTGTATGAATTATATTGATATTAATACTAAAAATCAAACGTCAGCAGATCCAGTTCAGTCATCATCAGGCATCATTTATAAGACACCAGCAGTTTGTTATTTGCAAATGATTAAAACTTTCTCACACACATCTGGACATTTCCATCAGAGTGCGTTAAAGAATATGAGCTGTAGAGGGCAGGGGTACATCTTTGAACACATACGGTCTTTTAAGAGTGTCTGGTAAAGCATCAGAGAGACAGGTTGGTTAGTCACACTTCTACTGAGATCTGTGCACACCCTGCACCTCATACCATAATACTACAGGTGAAGAGCAAATCTAACTGTCGTGGCTTCCTTCCTTATTTTCTATCAAGCCACTAGACGCCTTCAACAGACATTTCTAACTCGTTTTCTTTTCTTTATACTTGTGTTACTCACAGTTGAAGAGTTGCTTGACCTCCGATGGTGGGATGATATTGTGCAATTGGTTTGCTCATAATAACATAATAAACTTTTTACACATGACACAAAGAAAACAGGCCTTTACAATAGTCAAACAAAAGAGGCAAAACTCAAAGAAAATAATAAGCAACGTATGTATTCTTTCTTGCTGTCTTTCTTTGTTAAGGCTGGTATCACTTTGTAACTTAAAGGGTAGTTGAACGGTTAAAAACTGTTCCTAAGCGGTGTCTTTCTGACAGGTCGCCCATCTCTGTCACTTTAGAGGAGGCGTCGTGGGAGTTGTAGTCTTTTATACTGTTGACTACAGACGTCACGATTAGGTGGCTTTTTTTATAAAATAATTGCTCTAACACTAACATTAATGATGAGTTTTCACAACATAACCACCATGCACTGTGTTCGTTCCTGCAGCTGTTTGAATGCATCGTTTGCAAAACCATAGCAGGAATACGTTCTTCATTTTAACCTAAAGCCTTATTTTAGGCATCTCTATTTTCAAACTGTAAAGAGGAAGGGAACCCCGGCAGTTTTTTAGCACATTGACATAGTAACAGAGGAACCGTCCCATTTCTCTTGTATGTGATACCTGATTTATCAGAGACGTGAGGAGCAGCTATGAGTTTACCAGCGAGAGGATTTGTAGTCTTCCTTCTCTCTACACAAGGTACTGTACATCTCTTTATATTTGAAGGCAGTGAATGCACCTCAGAAATGCAGAAGATGCTAAGTTTATGAAAAAATCAAAATAGTGTTGAAGACTTTGATGGTGCACAAGTATTGTCCCCAGCTGTGTCTTGTCTCTTGATTGGTCATGTATGTATTTAAGTTCTGGTTTGGTGGGTTCTTTTTGCGATTAGAGGGAATGAGAGTACTTGTCGGTTTTGCATTTATCCAGTTTCCCTGAATGAAGTTTATTTTCAGTTAAAACATTCGTCTGTCTGCACTTGGCTCCACCCTGCGCTGCTCAACCTTAAAATATGGACCTGATTTTTTATGACAATTCAACCTCAAGCCTAGGCTCAGTTTAGTCAAATAAAACAACAAGGGGCACTCATGTAGCTCAACTGTTAGAGAAAGCCATGTACAAAAAGGGGGTCTATCCAATGAAGGCAAAAAGGTAGAAATAATATAAATCTGCAGTAAAACAGTCAGAGTTTTACCCTAAAAAAGGTTGACGTTATAACATTATTTTACTTGGATGGCGTTGGAGAATATGTAGCTGTGAGAAATGTGGACTAAGCAGCTTCACCAATGAAAATGTGTCTCCTTATGTTGATATGAGTCTGATTATAGTTTCTGATGTGCTCTGTGTTTCAGTGGTTCAGGGTCAGGATGACTGGGGAGTGACTTACTCTTCTACTGAGATCTGTGCAGTAAAAGGATCATCAGTGGAAATAAGATGCAGCTTCACATACCCATTCAGATTGTATGGTCGTGTTGACACAGTTAAGAAAACATTCTGGTTCACTAAACAGAAAGATGGTGAACCTGTAGATCTGACCACAGTCTCAGAGTATGCAGGTCGTGTAGAGGATCGCTGTCAAAACAACATCTGCACTCTGAGAATCAGAAACCTGAGAGAGAGCGACTCAGCTGAGTACAAATTCAGGTTCACAACAAACTATGATAATTTTTTTGGTTCACCTGGAGTCACTTTGTCTGTCACAGGTAACACTCATGTTTTATATTTCCAAATGTTCAGTAGCTCAAAATAATATAATTGTGCGGTGTGGATTTTGCACGTATGTTGAGAGTTTTGTTCCTGTTTCTTCTTCACAAATCCAGATCTCCAGTTGAAGGTGAGCAGAGCGTATTCAGACCAGGCAGAGCTGAAGTGTCAGACCAGCTGTCGGGCACCTGATAATTCCTACATCTGGTACAAGAATGGAGAGGAACTTCGGACAGGAATATCTAACTCTCATTTAGTCAACTTTGGTTCAGCAGACATCTATTCCTGTGCTTTAAACGGACATGAGAATCACCGTTCTCCTCCAGTGTGTGAGTTCACTGCACGGTTTTAAAGAGGACATTTTATGCTCATTCTCAGGTTCATATTTGTATTTCCTGTCTTCACTGGGACATGTCTCCATGCTTTAATGCTCAAAAAGCTCTTTATTTTTTTCATACTGCCTGTGCTGCAGCACCTCTTTTCACCCTCTGTCTGAAACCAGAACCCAGTCTGCTCTGATTGGTTTGCTGGCCGGCTCTGTTGTGATTGGTCAACCGCTTAGAGATGTCCCACTTCTTAGCCTATCACGTACAATGTGTTGGAGCGCTAGCGCACTCCCTGAGGGAGAGAAACTCCCTCTGCAGGAACACAGGGATTTTAGCCTTTGCAGACCATTTACATGCACACAATCTATATGACACACTGCGGGAAATAGAAAACCCCAAAAGCATAATAGGGCCTCTTTAAACCTCTTCTGCTTTTGCACTTTGTCATTATCGTTAAGGTTGGCTGCCTCTTCTAGTAGGGGGCACTAAAGATAACTAGTTTAATTAGCCTTATACAGTAATAGTTGTATTTCTACTCATCTCCTCCAGATGCTCCAAAGCTCCCCTCTGTGTCAGTGAGTCCCTCTGCTGAGATAGAGGAGCGCAGTTCAGTGACTCTGACCTGTAGCAGTGATGCTAACCCAGCAGCTAACTACACCTGGTACAAGAGGAATGTCTTAATATATTCCAGTGAAGAACATCAGATTGTCTTCAGATCCATCAATTCCTCTGACTCTGGACAGTATTTCTGTTCAGCTGAGAACGAGCTGGGGAGGAGGACATCTGAAAATGTCTTTATTGATGTGAAATGTGAGTCAAACAACTTATCTAAAGGTCAAATCTGTCCATTTATGGCATGGGAAGGTTGTACTGATCATTACTACTTTTTCAGCTCTATTATTTTATGACTGAGTTTTTTTACCACATCTCCTCCAGATGGTCCAAAGCTTCCCTCTGTGTCAGTGAGTCCCTCTGCTGAGATAGAGGAGGGCAGTTCAGTGACTCTGACCTGTAGCAGTGATGCTAACCCAGCAGCTAACTACACCTGGTACAAGAATGAAACTTCATACTCTTCTATTCTGAATGAAGAACCACAGTTTGTCTTCAGCTCCATGCAGGCCTCTGACTCTGGAGAGTATTTCTGTTCAGCTGAGAACGAGCTGGGGAGGAGGCCATCGGAAAAGTTCTTTATTGATGTGAAATGTGAGTGAAACAGTTCATTCTAAGGTTCAATCAACAGGGGGATATTTTACTGATCATAACTACAAACTTCCCTCAGCTATTCTCGGCTATTAGTCGGATAAAATTCAGTTGTATGCACATGGAAAAAACTGAAATATTGGCTTTAATTAAATGCATTATGTCAACAGATTTCACAGAACTGTATTAGGTTAGTTGGAACCAAATATATTAAGTTGAACCTAATATTTTGAATGTCAACGTAATATTATTGCATTCATTTATCCTGATACAGTTATGTGATGTTTGTTGACATAATGCATTTAATTCAAGTCAACATTTTAGTTTTTTAAGTGCTGCTTTTTCAAACTCCTCACAGTCTAACCTCGATTCAAAGAAGCCAAACAATTTTAAGAATATACAGAAATAGGAGGTTTTTTTATATGTACATTTGTTTTATATTAATGCCATCGTGCAGTGGGAACAGATTTGGTTTTCAGTCTACGACGCAAGTTGTGTAACCTCTCTGATGTTCTGGTGTCGATGGGCAGCTCGTTCTAACATTTATTGAACCAGGAAAGCAAACAGACTTGTTTTTGTTCAAGGTTTCAGTTAAAGTATGTTACAGTAAAGTATCTCACAACTGTTTACCTCCATTTCTAGATACATCTCCAATTATCATGAACATCACCAGGTTGGTTCTGGTGGTTCTGGTGCTGAGTCCTCTGCTCCTTTTCTTTCTCTGGATGAGGTAACTCTGAAAATACTTAATCATCTCCAGCATTGATATGTTCCCCTGTGTACTGACTCTCATATTTATAAATCTGTTTGTTTCTGGATTAAATTCAGGAAGAAGAAGGCTGTGAGCTCCACCACTGAAGTGAATGAGCCCATAGAGACTGTGGAGGTGAGACAGTGACAGATCGTACCCTAGCAACTGGTCATTATCTGTTGTTACTAAACGAGGTCACACATCACATATACATTACTTGGTTTCCTAATAGAGCGGTGCAGGGATGACGTATTTACCCGGAAGTAAGCTGCGCTCGGGTTCCCTCAAAAAAAGCAATGGGATTTCTCCATAGGATTTTGGAAAATAGCTCGAAATAAGGTCTGTGGTAAACGAACCTGTTAGATAAAAGCACGTTTGGTTCAGCCGGATAATCTCCACATGTCTACCCTACTTTTATAATTTTCGAATCATAAATCTAATCGCCAGAAGCAAAATGCTAACGTTATGCTATAAACGAACTACAGCAGCACGACTTCGACGTCACGCCAACTTAAGATCGATATTCAAAACTACAGATTCTAAATTGTCCAAGTTGAAGCGTTTGTTTGAACAGTTTGCAGGAGGCAGGTACTTGCTTTCAAGCAGAACAGGGCAAACAAACTTAGAGGAGTGTTTACGTGTTCGGTGTAATGACGTCCTCGATAACTTCTGTAGTCCTATTCAGCCACTTGGTAACAACCATCGTTTTTCAGACACGTAAACTCTACAGAAATCACCAGTGGGGTCACTGCTGATGGATTTAATGTCGTAGAACAAAACGTGATCTGTCTCTTACATGTGTGTCAACCACAGACCTTATTTCCAGCTATTTTCCAAAATCCTATAGATCCCATTGGCTCTGAGACGAGGGAACAGGAAGTGGTAAAATGCTGACTCACTTCCGGGTTTTAGGACTCGTCACTGCACCACTCTATAGGTGACCTTTAATATCTACGGATGCCAAGTATCGATATTTTATTATATACATTCTTTTTTATTATATAAACTGTAGCATATCCCTCCGAAAGATGGTCGTACACTTGACTGATGATTTATAATTTATTGAAAACTCCAAACACCAACGTAAGAGCTACACAAAGACACAAAACAACAAATACATTTAAGCTACATCCATATGAGCATTACTTTAGAATACCATTAAACAAGTGAACTTCAAATAGTTAGCACAGCTATAAAACAGTATATAAACGAATTAAGACACAAAGCACATGTTTGTATTACAGTTAACACTAACCTTGTGTCTCTTGCTAACACTTAAATGTAAACTTTATCTTTTGATATCGCTGTATTTAAATGTTGATATCTCCGGTAATATCTGTACTTTATCTCCATTCTTTTTCTCCGTCAAGTTTTTGCTCTGGGAACAGTAACTTCCTGCTAATAGTGCAAAGTGGCCTTCAAAATAAAAGCATGTCTATATAAAACAGGAAGTTACGTTAGGACATGTATACAATTGCAATGAAAGTAACAAAAACAATGCCATCTCCTTTTCAGGTTCAAAGAACACAAATTGGGTTATTTACATAAACTATTCATATTGCAAATACATATTTTAACCAGGAAGGGAAGACGGAAATGGATGGTGATTTGCAATATCGCAATATATCGTATCGCAATACTTAGCATATCGTAGAATCGCAATACTATCGTATCGTGGCTTAAGTATCGCGATAGTATCGTATCGTGGGGAGCCTGGTGATTCCCAGCCCTATAAAATATAATTGTATTTCTCTCAAATGATGGCCTCTGACTCTCCTCTCGTTGTCTCTCCATCAGTTAGACCCTCTTTCTGTGTATGAGAACGTCTCAGACCTGAACATGGTCTCTGCAGAACAGACAGAAGAACCAGAGGAGCAGGAGGACCTGGTGTGAAGGTCAGCAAGCTCTCACTCAGCTGTATTTATGAAAACAAACCCAAAACAACTTCCTGAGAAAAAACTCACCAGAACTTTACATGATTTATTTTAGATGCATCAAACCAGAGGGAGACTCACCTGGATGAAACAGAAAGAAGTGAAACATTGAAGAGGAAACATTTACCCTCAAGTTCTCATGGTGTTAAGTAACAGTAGGAGTGAAAGCAGTCAGAAACAACATGTAGCAGGAGATGGAGTAAACTTGTGTAAGTCTGTTTATTTTAATGTTCAGTATATACACACACTTTACTGCAACAGTGGGGGTGTAAACAGAAATGTGCATCAGCTTACATTTAGCATCCTAACTACTTATCATATGTTCAGCATTCCTTCAATGTGTATATATTTTGTAGTGAAAATGTCTCGATAAAAGCAAAATTGGGAAAAAAGAAAGAAAGACAGTATTTGCACAACACATGCACCTTTACACACCACACACACACACACACAACACACACACACACACACACACACACACACACACACGCAGGTTGATTCTTCAAATGCCTTACTTATTGTTGAATTGTGATCCTCATATTTAATCCATTCAATCCGCCTTTCCAAATATTTCTATACAAGATATGTTTATTTTTGTATTTCTAAAATGATTCTTGCATTTCACTCCTTGTTGTTAAATGAAGGTTAAACCAGTTCCTCATTCTCTTTCTCACAGCTGTTCTTCTAAGTATCTTTTATAAATATCTGTAACTTGCTTCTTCCTCTTTTACATTTTTTAAAGTTCTTCTTTGAACCTCATCATAGATTGTGCTTCAATGTTTAATCAGACAGTACATCTTGAAAATGGGACTGCTATTGGTTTCCTTCTCTTTTTCTGAATTTTTATAGTTTCTAAAGTGTAAACAACTATACAAATGTACCTGAGCTTAATTTTAATCCTTTTGTTTTAGCTTTTGGAAAAGTAATCTTGCTGTTTTCCAGAGACCAATATGTTAGGATGTCCGTCTGTAACGTAACCGTCTACTGTGCCATTTCTATCAAGAGAGAGTTAATAAATACACATTTAAAAAGTGAAAAATGTCTATGTTAAGCTTGGCCGAATATTCTCTGTATGAATTATATTGATATTAATACTAAAAATCAAACGTCAGCAGATCCAGTTCAGTCATCATCAGGCATCATTTATAAGACACCAGCAGTTTGTTATTTGCAAATGATTTAAACTTTCTCACACACATCTGGACATTTCCATCAGAGTGCATTAAAGAATATGAGCTGTAGAGGGCAGGGGTACATCTTTGAACAAATACGGTCTTTTAAGAGTGTCTGGTAAAGCATCAGAGAGACAGGTTGGTTAGTCACACTTCTACTGAGATCTGTGCACACCCTGCACCTCATACCATAATACTACAGGTGAAGAGCAAATCTAACTGTCGTGGCTTCCTTCCTTATTTTCTATCAAGCCACTAGACGCCTTCAACAGACATTTCTAACTCGTTTTCTTTCATTTATACTTGAGTTACTCACAGTTGAAGAGTTGCTTGGCCTCCGATGGTGGGATGATATTGTGCAATTGGTTTGCTCATAATAACTTTTTACACATGTAACAAAGAAAACAGGCCTTTACAATAGTCAAAACAAAAGAGGCAAAACTCAAATAAAATAATAAGCAACGTATGTATTCTTTCTTGCTTTCTTTCTTTGTTAAGGCTGGTATCACTTTGTAACTTAAAGGGTAGTTGAACGGTTAAAAACTGTTCCTCGACTGCGTCTTTCTGACAGGTCGCCCATCTCTGTCACTTTAGAGGAGGCGCCGTGGGAGTTGTAGTCTTTTATACTGTGTTGACTACAGACTTCACGATTAGGTGGCCTTTTTTAAATAAAATACTGGCTCTAACACTAACATTAATGATGATTGTTCACAACATGACACCATGCACTGTGTTCGTTCCTGTTTTTTAGGATCAGTGGGGCTTCAGGCTGCCCATGTGCAGCTGTTTGAATGCATCGTTTCCAAAACCATAGCAGGAATACGTTCTTCATTTTAACTTAAAGCCTTATTTTAGGCATCTCTATTTTCAAACTGTAAAGAGGAAGGGAACCCCGGCGGTTTTTTAGCACATTGACATAGTAACAGAGGAACCGTCCCATTTCTCTTGTATGTGATACCTGATTTATCAGAGACGTGAGGAGCAGCTATGAGTTTACCAGCGAGAGGATTTGTAGTTTTCCTTCTCTCTCAATATATCGTATCGCAATACTTAGCATATCGTAGAATCGCATTACTATCGTATCGTGGCTTAAGTATCGCGATAGTATCGTATCGTGGGGAGCCTGGTGATTCCCACCCCTATAAAATATAATTGTATTTCTCTCAAATGATGGCCTCTGACTCTCCTCTCGTTGTCTCTCCATCAGTTAGACCCTCTTTCTGTGTATGAGAACGTCTCAGACCTGACATGGTCTCTGCAGAACAGACAGAAGAACCAGAGGAGCAGGAGGACCTGGTGTGAAGGTCAGCAAGCTCTCACTCAGCTGTATTTATGAAAACAAACCCAAAACAACTTCCTGAGAAATGACTCACCAGAACTTTACATGATTTATTTTAGATGCATCAAACCAGAGGGAGACTCACCTGGATGAAACAGAGAGAAGTGAAACATTGAAGAGGAAACATTTACCCTCAAGTTCTCATGGTGTTAAGTAACAGTAGGTAGGAGTGAAAGCAGTCAGAAACAACATGTAGCAGGAGATGGAGTAAACTTGTGTAAGTCTGTTTATTTTAATGTTCAGTATACACACACTTTACTGCAACAGTGGGGGTGTAAACAGAAATGTGCATCAGCTTACATTTAGCATCCTAACTACTTATCATATGTTCAGCATTCCTTCAATGTGTATATATTTTGTAGTGAAAATGTCTCGATAAAAGCAAAATTGGGAAAAAAGAAAGAAAGACAGTATTTGCACAACACATGCACCTTTACACACACACATACACACCACACACCACACACACACACACGCAGGTTGATTCTTCAAATGCCTTACTTATTGTTGAATTGTGATCCTCATATTTAATCCATTCAATCCGCCTTTCCAAATATTTCTATACAAGATATGTTTTATTTTTGTATTTCTAAAATGATTCTTGCATTTCACTCCTTGTTGTTAAATGAAGGTTAAACCAGTTCCTCATTCTCTTTCTCACAGCTGTTCTTCTAAGTATCTTTTATAAATATCTGTAACTTGCTTCTTCCTCTTTTACATTTTTTAAAGTTCTTCTTTGAACCTCATCATAGATTGTGCTTCAATGTTTAATCAGACAGTACATCTTGAAAATGGGACTGCTATTGGTTTCCTTCTCTTTTTCTGAATTTTTATAGTTTCTAAAGTGTAAACAACTATACAAATGTACCTGAGCTTAATTTTAATCCTTTTGTTTTAGCTTTTGGAAAAGTAATCTTGCTGTTTTCCAGAGACCAATATGTTAGGTTGTCCATCTGTAACGTAACCGTCTACTGTGCCATTTCTATCAAGAGAGAGTTAATAAATACACATTTAAAAAGTGAAAAATGTCTATGTTAAGCTTGGCCGAATATTCTCTGTATGAATTATATTGATATTAATACTAAAAATCAAACGTCAGCAGATCCAGTTCAGTCATCATCAGGCATCATTTATAAGACACCAGCAGTTTGTTATTTGCAAATGATTTAAACTTTCTCACACACATCTGGACATTTCCATCAGAGTGCGTTAAAGAATATGAGCTGTAGAGGGCAGGGGTACATCTTTGAACACATACGGTCTTTTAAGAGTGTCTGGTAAAGCATCAGAGAGACAGGTTGGTTAGTCACACTTCTACTGAGATCTGTGCACACCCTGCACCTCATACCATAATACTACAGGTGAAGAGCAAATCTAACTGTCGTGGCTTCCTTCCTTATTTTCTATCAAGCCACTAGACGCCTTCAACAGACATTTCTAACTCGTTTTCTTTCCTTTATACTTGTGTTACTCACAGTTGAAGAGTTGCTTGGCCTCCGATGGTGGGATGATATTGTGCAATTGGTTTGCTCATAATAACATAATAAACTTTTTACACATGCAACAAAGAAAACAGGCCTTTACAATAGTCAAAACAAAAGAGGCAAAACTCAAATAAAATAATAAGCAACGTATGTATTCTTTCTTGCTTTCTTTCTATGTTAAGGCTGGTATCACTTTGTAACTTAAAGGGTAGTTGAACGGTTAAAAACTGTTCCTCGACTGCGTCTTTCTGACAGGTTGGCCCATCACTGTCACTTTAGAGGAGGCACCGTGGGGGGGTTGTAGTCTTTTATACTGTGTTGACTACAGACGTCACGATTAGGTGGCCTTTTTTAAATAAAATACTGGCTCTAACACTAACATTAATGATGATTGTTCACAACATGACAACCATGCACTGTGTACGTTCCTGTTTTTAGGATCAGTGGGGCTTCAGGGCTGCCCATGTCCTGTTTGAATGCATCGTTTCAAAACCATAGCAGGAATACGTTCTTCATTTTAACCTAAAGCCTTATTTTAGGCATCTCTATTTTCAAACTGTAAAGAGGAAGGGAACCCCGGCGTTTTTTTAGCACATTGACATAGTAACAGAGGAACCGTCCCATTTCTCTTGTATGTGATACCTGATTTATCAGAGACGTGAGGAGCAGCTATGAGTTTACCAGCGAGAGGATTTGTAGTCTTCCTTCTCTCTACACAAGGTACTGTACATCTCTTTATATTTGAAGGCAGTGAATGCACCTCAGAAATGCAGAAGATGCTAAGTTTATGAAAAAAATCAAAATAGTGTTGAAGACTTTGATGGTGCACAAGTATTGTCCCCAGCTGTGTCTTGTCTCTTGATTGGTCATGTATGTATTTAAGTTCTGGTTTGGTGGTTCTTTTTGCGATTAGAGGGAATGAGAGTACTTGTCGGTTTTGCATTTATCCAGTTTCCCTGAATGAAGTTTATTTTCAGTTAAAACATTCGTCTGTCTGCACTTGGCTCCACCCTGCGCTGCTCAACCTTAACAATAGGACCTGATTTTTTATGACAATTCAACCTCAAGCCTAGGCTCAGTTTAGTCAAATAAAACAACAAGGGGCACTCATGTAGCTCACCTGTTAGAGAAAGCCATGTACAAAAAGGGGGTCCATCCAATGAAGACAAAAAGGTAGAAATAATATAAATCTGCAGTAAAACAGTCAGAGTTTTACCCTAAAAAAGGTTGACGCTATAACATTATTTTACTTGGATGGCGTTGGAGAATATGTAGTTGTAAAGAAATGTGGACTAAGCAGCTTCACCAACGAAAATGTGTCTCCTGATGTTGATATGAGTCTGATATAGTTTCTGATGTGCTCTGTGTTTCAGTGGTTCAGGGTCAGGATGACTGGGGAGTGACTTACTCTTCTACTAGATCTGTGCAGTAAAGGATCATCAGTGGAAATAAGATGCAGCTTCACATACCCATTCATATGGTAGGTGTTAACACAGTTGAGAAAACATTCTGGTTCACTAAAAGAAGATGGTGAACCTGTAGATCTGACCACAGTCTCAGAGTATGCAGGTCGTGTAGAGGATCTGTGAAAACAACATCTGCACTCTGAGAATCAAAACCTGAGAGAGAGCGACTCAGCTGAGTACAAGTTCAGGTCAACAACAAACTTGATATTTTTTGGTTCACCTGGAGTCACTTTGTCTGTCACAGGTAACACTCATGTTTTATATTTCCAAATGTTCAGTAGCTCAAAATAATATAATTGTGCGGTGTGGATTTTGCACGTATGTTGAGAGTTTTGTTCCTGTTTCTTCTTCACAAATCCAGATCTCCAGTTGAAGGTGAGCAGAGCGTATTCAGACCAGGCAGAGCTGAAGTGTCAGACCAGCTGTCGGGCACCTGATAATTCCTACATCTGGTACAAGAATGGAGAGGAACTTCGGACAGGAATATCTAACTCTCATTTAGTCAACTTTGGTTCAGCAGACATCTATTCCTGTGCTTTAAACGGACATGAGAATCACCGTTCTCCTCCAGTGTGTGAGTTCACTGCACGGTTTTAAAGAGGACATTTTATGCTCATTCTCAGGTTCATATTTGTATTTCCTGTCTTCACTGGACATGTCTCCATGCTTTAATGCTCAAAAAGCTCTTTATTTTTTCATACTGCCTGTGCTGCAGCACCTCTTTTCACCCTCTGTCTGAAACCAGAACCCAGTCTGCTCTGATTGGTTTGCTGGCCGGCTCTGTTGTGATTGGTCAACCGCTTAGAGATGTCCCGCTTCTTAGCCTATCACGTACAATGTGTTGGAGCGCTAGCGCACTCCCTGAGGGAGAGAAACTCCCTCTGGAGGAACACAGGGATTTTAGCCTTTGCAGACCATTTACATGCACACAATCTATATGACACTCTACAGGAAAGAGAAAACCCCAAAAGCATAATAGGGCCTCTTTAACCTCTTCTGCTTTTGCACTTTGTCATTATCGTTAAGGTTGGCTGCCTCTTCTAGTAGGGGGCACTAAAGATAACTAGTTTAATTAGCCTTATACAGTAATAGTTGTATTTCTACTCATCTCCTCCAGATGCTCCAAAGCTCCCCTCTGTGTCAGTGAGTCCCTCTGCTGAGATAGAGGAGCGCAGTTCAGTGACTCTGACCTGTAGCAGTGATGCTAACCCAGCAGCTAACTACACCTGGTACAAGAGGAATGTCTTAATATATTCCAGTGAAGAACATCAGATTGTCTTCAGATCCATCAATTCCTCTGACTCTGGACAGTATTTCTGTTCAGCTGAGAACGAGCTGGGGAGGAGGACATCTGAAAATGTCTTTATTGATGTGAAATGTGAGTCAAACAACTTATCTAAAGGTCAATCTGTCCATTTATGGCATGGGAAGGTTGTACTGATCATTACTACTTTTTCAGCTCTATTATTTTATGACTGAGTTTTTTTACCACATCTCCTCCAGATGGTCCAAAGCTTCCCTCTGTGTCAGTGAGTCCCTCTGCTGAGATAGAGGAGGGCAGTTCAGTGACTCTGACCTGTAGCAGTGATGCTAACCCAGCAGCTAACTACACCTGGTACAAGAATGAAACTTCATACTCTTCTATTCTGAATGAAGAACCACAGTTTGTCTTCAGCTCCATGCAGGCCTCTGACTCTGAGAGTATTTCTGTTCAGCTGAGAACGACTGGGGAGGAGGCCATCGGAAAGTTCTTTATTGATGTGAAATGTGAGTGAAACAGTTCATTCTAAGGTTCAATCAACAGGGGGATATTTTACTGATCATAACTACAAACTTCCCTCAGCTATTCTCGGCTATTAGTCGGATAAAATTCAGTTGTATGCACATGGAAAAAACTGAAATATTGGCTTTAATTAAATGCATTATGTCAACAGATTTCACAGAACTGTATTAGGTAAGTTGGAACCAAATATATTAAGTTGAACCTAATATTTTGAATGTCAACGTAATATTATTGCATTCATTTATCCTGATACAGTTATGTGATGTTTGTTGACATAATGCATTTAATTCAAGTCAACATTTTAGTTTTTTAAGTGCTGCTTTTTCAAACTCCTCACAGTCTAACCTCGATTCAAAGAAGCCAAACAATTTTAAGAATATACAGAAATAGGAGGTTTTTTTATATGTACATTTGTTTTATATTAATGCCATCGTGCAGTGGGAACAGATTTGGTTTTCAGTCTACGACGCAAGTTGTGTAACCTCTCTGATGTTCTGGTGTCGATGGGCAGCTCGTTCTAACATTTATTGAACCAGGAAAGCAAACAGACTTGTTTTTGTTCAAGGTTTCAGTTAAAGTATGTTACAGAAAGTATCTCACAACTGTTTACCTCCATTTCTAGATACATCTCCAATGATCATGAACATCACCAGGTTGGTTCTGGTGGTTCTGGTGCTGATTCCTCTGCTCCTTTTCTTTCTCTGGATGAGGTAACTCTGAAAATACTTAATCATCTCCAGCATTGATATGTTCCCCTGTGTACTGACTCTCATATTTATAAATCTGTTTGTTTCTGGATTAAATTCAGGAAGAAGAAGGCTGTGAGCTCCACCACTGAAGTGAATGAGCCCATAGAGACTGTGGAGGTGAGACAGTGACAGATCGTACCCTAGCAACTGGTCATTATCTGTTGTTACTAAACGAGGTCACACATCACATATACATTACTTGGTTTCCTAATAGAGCGGTGCAGGGATGACGTATTTACCCGGAAGTAAGCTGCGCTCGGGTTCCCTCAAAAAAAGCAATGGGATTTCTCCATAGGATTTTGGAAAATAGCTCGAAATAAGGTCTGTGGTAAACGAACCTGTTAGATAAAGCACGTTTGGTTCAGCCGGATAATCTCCACATGTCTACCCTACTTTTATAATTTTCGAATCATAAATCTAATCGCCAGAAGCAAAATGCTAACGTTATGCTATAAACGAACTACAGCAGCACGACTTCGACGTCACGCCAACTTAAGATCGATATTCAAAACTACAGATTCTAAATTGTCCAAGTTGAAGCGTTTGTTTGAACAGTTTGCAGGAGGCAGGTACTTGCTTTCAAGCAGAACAGGGCAAACAAACTTAGAGGAGTGTTTACGTGTTCGGTGTAATGACGTCCTCGATAACTTCTGTAGTCCTATTCAGCCACTTGGTAACAACCATCGTTTTTCAGACACGTAAACTCTACAGAAATCACCAGTGGGGTCACTGCTGATGGATTTAATGTCGTAGAACAAAACGTGATCTGTCTCTTACATGTGTGTCAACCACAGACCTTATTTCCAGCTATTTTCCAAAATCCTATAGATCCCATTGGCTCTGAGACGAGGGAACAGGAAGTGGTAAAATGCTGACTCACTTCCGGGTTTTAGGACTCGTCACTGCACCACTCTATAGGTGACCTTTAATATCTACGGATGCCAAGTATCGATATTTTATTATATACATTCTTTTTTATTATATAAACTGTAGCATATCCCTCCGAAAGATGGTCGTACACTTGACTGATGATTTATAATTTATTGAAAACTCCAAACACCAACGTAAGAGCTACACAAAGACACAAAACAACAAATACATTTAAGCTACATCCATATGAGCATTACTTTAGAATACCATTAAACAAGTGAACTTCAAATAGTTAGCACAGCTATAAAACAGTATATAAACGAATTAAGACACAAAGCACATGTTTGTATTACAGTTAACACTAACCTTGTGTCTCTTGCTAACACTTAAATGTAAACTTTATCTTTTGATATCGCTGTATTTAAATGTTGATATCTCCGGTAATATCTGTACTTTATCTCCGCTCTTTTTCTCCGTCAAGTTTTTGCTCTGGGAACAGTAACTTCCTGCTAATAGTGCAAAGTGGCCTTCAAAATAAAAGCATGTCTATATAAAACAGGAAGTTACGTTAGGACATGTATACAATTGCAATGAAAGTAACAAAAACAATGCCATCTCCTTTTCAGGTTCAAAGAACACAAATTGGGTTATTTACATAAACTATTCATATTGCAAATACATATTTTAACCAGGAAGGGAAGACGGAAATGGATGGTGATTTGCAATATCGCAATATATCGTATCGCAATACTTAGCATCGTAGAATCGCAATACTATCGTATCGTGGCTTAAGTATCGCGATAGTATCGTATCGTGGGGAGCCTGGTGATTCCCAGCCCTATAAAATATAATTGTATTTCTCTCAAATGATGGCCTCTGACTCTCCTCTCGTTGTCTCTCCATCAGTTAGACCCTCTTTCTGTGTATGAGAACGTCTCAGACCTGAACATGGTCTCTGCAGAACAGACAGAAGAACCAGAGGAGCAGGAGGACCTGGTGTGAAGGTCAGCAAGCTCTCACTCAGCTGTATTTATGAAAACAAACCCAAAACAACTTCCTGAGAAAACTCACCAGAACTTTACATGATTTATTTTAGATGCATCACACCAGAGGGAGACTCACCTGGATGAAACAGAGAGAAGTGAAACATTGAAGAGGAAACATTTACCCTCAAGTTCTCATGGTGTTAAGTAACAGTAGGAGTGAAAGCAGTCAGAAACAACATGTAGCAGGAGATGGAGTAAACTTGTGTAAGTCTGTTTATTTTAATGTTCAGTATATACACACACTTTACTGCAACAGTGGGGTGTAAACAGAAATGTGCATCAGCTTACATTTAGCATCCTAACTACATCATATGTTCAGCATTCCTTCAATGTGTATATATTTTGTAGTGAAAATGTCTCGATAAAAGCAAAATTGGGAAAAAAGAAAGAAAGACAGTATTTGCACAACACATGCACCTTTACACACACACACACACACACACACACACGCAGGTTGATTCTTCAAATGCCTTACTTATTGTTGAATTGTGATCCTCATATTTAATCCATTCAATCCGCCTTTCCAAATATTTCTATACAAGATATGTTTTATTTTTGTATTTCTAAAATGATGCTTGCATTTGACTCCTTGTTGTTAAATGAAGGTTAAACCAGTTCCTCATTCTCTTTCTCACAGCTGTTCTTCTAAGTATCTTTTATAAATATCTGTAACTTGCTTCTTCCTCTTTTACATTTTTTAAAGTTCTTCTTTGAACCTCATCATAGATTGTGCTTCAATGTTTAATCAGACAGTACATCTTGAAAATGGGACTGCTATTGGTTTCCTTCTCTTTTTCTGAATTTTTATAGTTTCTAAAGTGTAAACAACTATACAAATGTGACTCAGCTTAATTTTAATCCTTTTGTTTTAGCTTTTGGAAAAGTAATCTTGCTGTTTTCCAGAGACCAATATGTTAGGATGTCCGTCTGTAACGTAACCGTCTACTGTGCCATTTCTATCAAGAGAGAGTTAATAAATACACATTTAAAAAGTGAAAAATGTCTGTGTTAAGCTTGGCTGAATATTCTCTGTATGAATTATATTGATATTAATACTAAAAATCAAACGTCAGCAGATCCAGTTCAGTCATCATCAGGCATCATTTATAAGACACCAGCAGTTTGTTATTTGCAAATGATTAAAACTTTCTCACACACATCTGGACATTTCCATCAGAGTGCATTAAAGAATATGAGCTGTAGAGGGCAGGGGTACATCTTTGAACACATACGGTCTTATAAGAGTGTCTGGTAAAGCATCAGAGAGACAGGTTGGTTAGTCACACTTCTACTGAGATCTGTGCACACCCTGCACCTCATACCATAATACTACAGGTGAAGAGCAAATCTAACTGTCGTGGCTTCCTTCCTTATTTTCTATCAAGCCACTAGACGCCTTCAACAGACATTTCTAACTCGTTTTCTTTCCTTTATACTTGGTTACTCACAGTTGAAGAGTTGCTTGGCCTCCGATGGTGGGATGATATTGTGCAATTGGTTTGCTCATAATAACTTTTTACACATGCAACAAAGAAAACAGGCCTTACAATAGTCAAAACAAAAGAGGCAAAACTCAAATAAAATAATAAGCAACGTATGTATTCTTTCTTGCTTTCTTTCTTTGTTAAGGCTGGTATCACTTTGTAACTTAAAGGGTAGTTGAACGGTTAAAAACTGTTCCTCGACTGCGTCTTTCTGACAGGTCGCCCATCTCTGTCACTTTAGAGGAGGCGCCGTGGGAGTTGTAGTCTTTTATACTGTGTTGACTACAGACTTCACGATTAGGTGGCCTTTTTTAAATAAAATACTGGCTCTAACACTAACATTAATGATGATTGTTCACAACATGACAACCATGCACTGTGTTCGTTCCTGTTTTTAGGATCAGTGGGGCTTCAGGGCTGCCCATGTGCAGCTGTTTGAATGCATCGTTTCCAAAACCATAGCAGGAATACGTTCTTCATTTTAACTTAAAGCCTTATTTTAGGCATCTCTATTTTCAAACTGTAAAGAGGAAGGGAACCCCGGCGGTTTTTTAGCACATTGACATAGTAACAGAGGAACCGTCCCATTTCTCTTGTATGTGATACCTGATTTATCAGAGACGTGAGGAGCAGCTATGAGTTTACCAGCGAGAGGATTTGTAGTTTTCCTTCTCTCTCAATATATCGTATCGCAATACTTAGCATATCGTAGAATCGCATTACTATCGTATCGTGGCTTAAGTATCGCGATAGTATCGTATCGTGGGGAGCCTGTGATTCCCACCCCTATAAATATAATTGTATTTCTCTCAATGATGGCCTCTGACTCTCCTCTCGTTGTCTCTCCATCAGTTAGACCCTCTTTCTGTGTATGAGAACGTCTCAGACCTGAACATGGTCTCTGCAGAACAGACAGAAGAACCAGAGGAGCAGGAGGACCTGGTGTGAAGGTCAGCAAGCTCTCACTCAGCTGTATTTATGAAACAAACCCAAACAACTTCCTGAGAAATGACTCACCAGAACTTTACATGATTTATTTTAGATGCATCAAACCAGAGGGAGACTCACCTGGATGAAACAGAGAGAAGTGAAACATTGAAGAGGAAACATTTACCCTCAAGTTCTCATGGTGTTAAGTAACAGTAGGTAGGAGTGAAAGCAGTCAGAAACAACATGTAGCAGGAGATGGAGTAAACTTGTGTAAGTCTGTTTATTTTAATGTTCAGTATATACACACACTTTACTGCAACAGTGGGGGTGTAAACAGAAATGTGCATCAGCTTACATTTAGCATCCTAACTACTTATCATATGTTCAGCATTCCTTCAATGTGTATATATTTTGTAGTGAAAATGTCTCGATAAAAGCAAAATTGGGAAAAAAGAAAGAAAGACAGTATTTGCACAACACATGCACCTTTACACACACACATACACACACACACCACACACACACACAGCAGGTTGATTCTTCAAATGCCTTACTTATTGTTGAATTGTGATCCTCATATTTAATCCATTCATCCGCCTTTCCAAATATTTCTATACAGATATGTTTTATTTTGTTGTATTCTAAAATGATTCTTGCATTTCACTCCTTGTTGTTAAATGAAGGTTAAACCAGTTCCTCATTCTCTTTCTCACAGCTGTTCTTCTAAGTATCTTTTATAAATATCTGTAACTTGCTTCTTCCTCTTTTACATTTTAAGTTCTTCTTTGAACCTCATCATAGATTGTGCTTCAATGTTTAATCAGACAGTACATCTTGAAAATGGGACTGCTATTGGTTTCCTTCTCTTTTTCTGAATTTTATAGTTTCTAAAGTGTAAACAACTATACAAATGTACCTGAGCTTAATTTTAATCCTTTTGTTTTAGCTTTTGGAAAAGTAATCTTGCTGTTTTCCAGAGACCAATATGTTAGGTTGTCCTCTGTAACGTAACCGTCTACTGTGCCATTTCTATCAAGAGAGAGTTAATAAATACACATTTAAAAAGTGAAAAATGTCTATGTTAAGCTTGGCAATATTCTCTGTATGAATTATATTGATATTAATACTAAAAATCAAACGTCAGCAGATCCAGTTCAGTCATCATCAGGCATCATTTATAAGACACCAGCAGTTTGTTATTTGCAAATGATTAAACTTTCTCACACACATCTGGACATTTCCATCAGAGTGCGTTAAAGAATATGAGCTGTAGAGGGCAGGTACATCTTTGAACATACGGTCTTTTAAGAGTGTCTGGTAAAGCATCAGAGAGACAGGTTGGTTAGTCACACTTCTACTGAGATCTGTGCACACCCTGCACCTCATACCATAATACTACAGGTGAAGAGCAAATCTAACTGTCGTGGCTTCCTTCCTTATTTTCTATCAAGCCACTAGACGCCTTCAACAGACATTTCTAACTCGTTTTCTTTCCTTTATACTTGTGTTACTCACAGTTGAAGAGTTGCTTGGCCTCCGATGGTGGGATGATATTGTGCAATTGGTTTGCTCATAATAACATAATCAGCTTTTTACACATGCAACAAAGAAAACAGGCCTTTACAATAGTCAAAACAAAAGAGGCAAAACTCAAATAAAATAATAAGCAACGTATGTATTCTTTCTTGCTTTCTTTCTTTGTTAAGGCTGGTATCACTTTGTAACTTAAAGGGTAGTTGAACGGTTAAAAACTGTTCCTCGACTGCGTCTTTCTGACAGGTCGCCCATCTCTGTCACTTTAGAGGAGGCGCCGTGGGAGTTGTAGTCTTTTATACTGTTTTGACTACAGACGTCACGATTAGGTGGCCATTTTTAAATAAAATACTGGCTCTAACACTAACATTAATGATGATTGTTCACAACATGACAACCATGCACTGTGTTCGTTCCTGTTTTTAGGATCAGTGGGGCTTCAGGGCTGCCCATGTCCAGCTGTTTGAATGCATCGTTTGCAAAACCATAGCAGGAATACGTTCTTCATTTTAACCTAAAGCCTTATTTTAGGCATCTCTATTTTCAAACTGTAAAGAGGAAGGGAACCCCGGCGTTTTTTTAGCACATTGACATAGTAACAGAGGAACCGTCCCATTTCTCTTGTATGTGATACCTGATTATCAGAGACGTGAGGAGCAGCTATGAGTTTACCAGCGAGAGGATTTGTAGTCTTCCTTCTCTCTACACAAGGTACTGTACATCTCTTTATATTTGAAGGCAGTGAATGCACCTCAGAAATGCAGAAGATGCTAAGTTTATGAAAAAATCAAAATAGTGTTGAAGACTTTGATGGTGCACAAGTATTGTCCCCAGCTGTGTCTTGTCTCTTGATTGGTCATGTATGTATTTAAGTTCTGGTTTGGTGGGTTCTTTTTGCGATTAGAGGGAATGAGAGTACTTGTCGGTTTTGCATTTATCCAGTTTCCCTGAATGAAGTTTATTTTCAGTTAAAACATTCGTCTGTCTGCACTTGGCTCCACCCTGCGCTGCTCAACCTTAACAATAGGACCTGATTTTTTATGACAATTCAACCTCAAGCCTTGGCTCAGTTTAGTCAAATAAAACAACAAGGGGCACTCATGTAGCTCACCTGTTAGAGAAAGCCATGTACAAAAAGGGGGTCCATCCAATGAAGACAAAAAGGTAGAAATAATATAAATCTGCAGTAAAACAGTCAGAGTTTTACCCTAAAAAAGGTTGACGTTATAACATTATTTTACTTGGATGGCGTTGGAGAATATGTAGTGTGAGAAATGTGGACTAAGCAGCTTCACCAATGAAAATGTGTCTCCTGATGTTGATATGAGTCTGATTATAGTTTCTGATGTGCTCTGTGTTTCAGTGGTTCAGGGTCAGGATGACTGGGGTGACTTACTCTTCTACTGAGATCTGTGCAGTGAAAGGATCATCAGTGGAAATAAGATGCAGCTTCACATACCCATTCATATGTAGGTGTTAACACAGTTGAGAAAACATTCTGGTTCACTAAAGAAGATGGTGAACCTGTAGATCTGACCACAGTCTCAGAGTATGCAGGTCGTGTAGAGGATCGCTGTGAAAACAAATCTGCACTCTGAGAATCAGAAACCTGAGAGAGAGCGACTCAGCTGAGTACAAGTTCAGGTCACAACAAACTGATATATTTTTTGGTTCCCTGGAGTCACTTTGTCTGTCACAGGTAACACTCATGTTTTATATTTCCAAATGTTCAGTAGCTCAAAATAATATAATTGTGCGGTGTGGATTTTGCACGTATGTTGAGAGTTTTGTTCCTGTTTCTTCTTCACAAATCCAGATCTCCAGTTGAAGGTGAGCAGAGCGTATTCAGACCAGGCAGAGCTGAAGTGTCAGACCAGCTGTCGGCACCTGATAATTCCTACATCTGGTACAAGAATGGAGAGGAACTTCGGACAGGAATATCTAACTCTCATTTAGTCAACTTTGGTTCAGCAGACATCTATTCCTGTGCTTTAAACGGACATGAGAATCACCGTTCTCCTCCAGTGTGTGAGTTCACTGCACGGTTTTAAAGAGGACATTTTATGCTCATTCTCAGGTTCATATTTGTATTTCCTGTCTTACTGTGACATGTCTCCATGCTTTAATGTCAAAAAGCTCTTTATTTTTTCATACTGCCTGTGCTGCAGCACCTCTTTTCACCCTCTGTCTGAAACCAGAGCCCAGTCTGCTCTGATTGGTTTGCTGGCCGGCTCTGTTGTGATTGGTCAACCGCTTAGAGATGTCCCGCCTTAGCCTATCACGTACAATGTGTTGGAGCGCTAGCGCTCCCTGAGGGAGAGAAACTCCCTCTGGAGGAACACAGGGATTTTAGCCTTTGCAGACCATTTACATGCACACAATCTATATGACACTCTACAGGAAAGAGAAAACCCCAAAAGCATAATAGGGCCTCTTTAAACCTCTTCTGCTTTTGCACTTTGTCATTATCGTTAAGGTTGGCTGCCTCTTCTAGTAGGGGGCACTAAAGATAACTAGTTTAATTAGCCTTATACAGTAATAGTTGTATTTCTACTCATCTCCTCCAGATGCTCCAAAGCTCCCCTCTGTGTCAGTGAGTCCCTCTGCTGAGATAGAGGAGGCAGTTCAGTGACTCTGACCTGTAGCAGTGATGCTAACCCAGCAGCTAACTACACCTGGTACAAGAGGAATGTCTTAATATATTCCAGTGAAGAACATCAGATTGTCTTCAGATCCATCAATTCCTCTGACTCTGGACAGTATTTCTGTTCAGCTGAGAACGAGCTGGGGAGGAGGACATCTGAAAATGTCTTTATTGATGTGAAATGTGAGTCAAACAACTTATCTAAAGGTCAAATCTGTCCATTTATGGCATGGGAAGGTTGTACTGATCATTACTACTTTTTCAGCTCTATTATTTTATGACTGAGTTTTTTTACCACATCTCCTCCAGATGCTCCAAAGCTTCCCTCTGTGTCAGTGAGTCCCTCTGCTGAGATAGAGGAGGGCAGTTCAGTGACTCTGACCTGTAGCAGTGATGCTAACCCAGCAGCTAACTACACCTGGTACAAGAATGAAACTTCATACTCTTCTATTCTGAATGAAGAACCACAGTTTGTCTTCAGCTCCATGCAGGCCTCTGACTCTGGAGAGTATTTCTGTTCAGCTGAGAACGAGCTGGGGAGGAGGCCATCGGAAAAGTTCTTTATTGATGTGAAATGTGAGTGAAACAGTTCATTCTAAGGTTCAATCAACAGGGGGATATTTTACTGATCATAACTACAAACTTCCCTCAGCTATTCTCGGCTATTAGTCGGATAAAATTCAGTTGTATGCACATGGAAAAAACTGAAATATTGGCTTTAATTAAATGCATTATGTCAACAGATTTCACAGAACTGTATTAGGTTAGTTGGAACCAAATATATTAAGTTGAACCTAATATTTTGAATGTCAACGTAATATTATTGCATTCATTTATCCTGATACAGTTATGTGATGTTTGTTGACATAATGCATTTAATTCAAGTCAACATTTTAGTTTTTTAAGTGCTGCTTTTTCAAACTCCTCACAGTCTAACCTCGATTCAAAGAAGCCAAACAATTTTAAGAATATACAGAAATAGGAGGTTTTTTTATATGTACATTTGTTTTATATTAATGCCATCGTGCAGTGGGAACAGATTTGGTTTTCAGTCTACGACGCAAGTTGTGTAACCTCTCTGATGTTCTGGTGTCGATGGGCAGCTCGTTCTAACATTTATTGAACCAGGAAAGCAAACAGACTTGTTTTTTTCAAGGTTTCAGTTAAAGTATGTTACAGAAAGTATCTCACAACTGTTTACCTCCATTTCTAGATACATCTCCAATGATCATGAACATCACCAGGTTGGTTCTGGTGGTTCTGGTGCTGATTCCTCTGCTCCTTTTCTTTCTCTGGATGAGGTAACTCTGCAAATACATAATCATCTCCAGCATTGATATGTTCCCCTGTGTACTGACTCTCATATTTATAAATCTGTTTGTTTCTGGATTAAATTCAGGAAGAAGAAGGCTGTGAGCTCCACCACTGAAGTGAATGAGCCCATAGAGACTGTGGAGGTGAGACAGTGACAGATCGTACCCTAGCAACTGGTCATTATCTGTTGTTACTAAACGAGGTCACACATCACATATACATTACTTGGTTTCCTAATAGAGCGGTGCAGGGATGACGTATTTACCCGGAAGTAAGCTGCGCTCGGGTTCCCTCAAAAAAAGCAATGGGATTTCTCCATAGGATTTTGGAAAATAGCTCGAAATAAGGTCTGTGGTAAACGAACCTGTTAGATAAAAGCACGTTTGGTTCAGCCGGATAATCTCCACATGTCTACCCTACTTTTATAATTTTCGAATCATAAATCTAATCGCCAGAAGCAAAATGCTAACGTTATGCTATAAACGAACTACAGCAGCACGACTTCGACGTCACGCCAACTTAAGATCGATATTCAAAACTCAGATTCTAAATTGTCCAAGTTGAAGCGTTTGTTTGAACAGTTTGCAGGAGGCAGGTACTTGCTTTCAGCAGACGGGCAAACAAACTTAGAGGAGTGTTTACGTGTTCGGTGTAATGACGTCCTCGATAACTTCTGTAGTCCTATTCAGCCACTTGGTAACAACCATCGTTTTTCAGACACGTAAACTCTACAGAAATCACCAGTGGGGTCACTGCTGATGGATTTAATGTCGTAGAACAAAACGTGATCTGTCTCTTACATGTGTGTCAACCACAGACCTTATTTCCAGCTATTTTCCAAAATCCTATAGATCCCATTGGCTCTGAGACGAGGGAACAGGAAGTGGTAAAATGCTGACTCACTTCCGGGTTTTAGGACTCGTCACTGCACCACTCTATAGGTGACCTTTAATATCTACGGATGCCAAGTATCGATATTTTATTATATACATTCTTTTTTATTATATAAACTGTAGCATATCCCTCCGAAAGATGGTCGTACACTTGACTGATGATTTATAATTTATTGAAAACTCCAAACACCAACGTAAGAGCTACACAAAGACACAAAACAACAAATACATTTAAGCTACATCCATATGAGCATTACTTTAGAATACCATTAAACAAGTGAACTTCAAATAGTTAGCACAGCTATAAAACAGTATATAAACGAATTAAGACACAAAGCACATGTTTGTATTACAGTTAACACTAACCTTGTGTCTCTTGCTAACACTTAAATGTAAACTTTATCTTTTGATATCGCTGTATTTAAATGTTGATATCTCCGGTAATATCTGTACTTTATCTCCATTCTTTTTCTCCGTCAAGTTTTTGCTTGGGAACAGTAACTTCCTGCTAATAGTGCAAAGTGGCCTTCAAAATAAAAGCATGTCTATATAAAACAGGAAGTTACGTTAGGACATGTATACAATTGCAATGAAAGTAACAAAAACAATGCCATCTCCTTTTCAGGTTCAAAGAACACAAATTGGGTTATTTACATAAACTATTCATATTGCAAATACATATTTTAACCAGGAAGGGAAGACGGAAATGGATGGTGATTTGCAATATCGCAATATATCGTATCGCAATACTTAGCATATCGTAGAATCGCAATACTATCGTATCGTGGCTTAAGTATCGCGATAGTATCGTATCGTGGGGAGCCTGGTGATTCCCAGCCCTATAAAATATAATTGTATTTCTCTCAAATGATGGCCTCTGACTCTCCTCTCGTTGTCTCTCCATCAGTTAGACCCTCTTTCTGTGTATGAGAACGTCTCAGACCTGAACATGGTCTCTGCAGAACAGACAGAAGAACCAGAGGAGCAGGAGGACCTGGTGTGAAGGTCAGCAAGCTCTCACTCAGCTGTATTTATGAAAACAAACCCAAAACAACTTCCTGAGAAATAACTCACCAGAACTTTACATGATTTATTTTAGATGCATCAAACCAGAGGGAGACTCACCTGGATGAAACAGAGAGAAGTGAAACATTGAAGAGGAAACATTTACCCTCAAGTTCTCATGGTGTTAAGTAACAGTAGGAGTGAAAGCAGTCAGAAACAACATGTAGCAGGAGATGGAGTAAACTTGTGTAAGTCTGTTTATTTTAATGTTCAGTATATACACACACTTTACTGCAACAGTGGGGGTGTAAACAGAAATGTGCATCAGCTTACATTTAGCATCCTAACTACTTATCATATGTTCAGCATTCCTTCAATGTGTATATATTTTGTAGTGAAAATGTCTCGATAAAAGCAAAATTGGGAAAAAAGAAAGAAAGACAGTATTTGCACAACACATGCACCTTTACACACACACACACACACACACACACACACACAGGTTGATTCTTCAAATGCCTTACTTATTGTTGAATTGTGATCCTCATATTTAATCCATTCAATCCGCCTTTCCAAATATTTCTATACAAGATATGTTTTATTTTTGTATTTCTAAAATGATGCTTGCATTTGACTCCTTGTTGTTAAATGAAGGTTAAACCAGTTCCTCATTCTCTTTCTCACAGCTGTTCTTCTAAGTATCTTTTATAAATATCTGTAACATGTCTTCTTCCTCTTTTTAAACCTCATCATAGATTGTGCTTCAATGTTTAATCAGACAGTACATCTTGAAAATGGGACTGCTATTGGTTTCCTTCTCTTTTTCTGAATTGTTATAGTTTCTAAAGTGTAAACAACTATACAAATGTACCTGAGCTTAATTTTAATCCTTTTGTTTTAGCTTTTGGAAAAGTAATCTTGCTGTTTTCCAGAGACCAATATGTTAGGTTGTCCGTCTGTAACGTAACCGTCTACTGTGCCATTTCTATCAAGAGAGAGTTAATAAATACACATTTAAAAAGTGAAAAATGTCTGTGTTAAGCTTGGCTGAATATTCTCTGTATGAATTATATTGATATTAATACTAAAAATCAAACGTCAGCAGATCCAGTTCAGTCATCATCAGGCATCATTTATAAGACACCAGCAGTTTGTTATTTGCAAATGATTAAAACTTTCTCACACACATCTGGACATTTCCATCAGAGTGCATTAAAGAATATGAGCTGTAGAGGGCAGGGGTACATCTTTGAACACATACGGTCTTTTAAGAGTGTCTGGTAAAGCATCAGAGAGACAGGTTGGTTAGTCACACTTCTACTGAGATCTGTGCACACCCTGCACCTCATACCATAATACTACAGGTGAAGAGCAAATCTAACTGTCGTGGCTTCCTTCCTTATTTTCTATCAAGCCACTAGACGCCTTCAACAGACATTTCTAACTCGTTTTCTTTCCTTTATACTTGTGTTACTCACAGTTGAAGAGTTGCTTGGCCTCCGATGGTGGGATGATATTGTGCAATTGGTTTGCTCATAATAACTTTTTACACATGCAACAAAGAAAACAGGCCTTTACAATAGTCAAAACAAAAGAGGCAAAACTCAAATAAAATAATAAGCAACGTATGTATTCTTTCTTGCTTTCTTTCTTTGTTAAGGCTGTATCACTTTGTAACTTAAAGGGTAGTTGAACGGTTAAAAACTGTTCCTACGGTGTCTTTCTGACAGGTCGCCCATCTCTGTCACTTTAGAGGAGGCGCCGTGGGAGTTGTAGTCTTTTATACTGTTTTGACTACAGACGTCACAATTAGGTGGCCTTTTTTAAATAAAATACTGGCTCTAACACTAACATTAATGATGATTGTTCACAACATGACAACCATGCACTGTGTTCGTTCCTGTTTTTAGGATCAGTGGGGCTTCAGGGCTGCCCATGTGCAGCTGTTTGAATGCATCGTTTCCAAAACCATAGCAGGAATACGTTCTTCATTTTAACCTAAAGCCTTATTTTAGGCATCTCTATTTTCAAACTGTAAAGAGGAAGGGAACCCCGGCGTTTTTTTAGCACATTGACATAGTAACAGAGGAACCGTCCCATTTCTTTGTATGTGATACCTGATTATCAGAGACGTGAGGAGCAGCTATGAGTTTACCAGCGAGAGGATTTGTTGTCTTCCTTCTCTCTACACAAGGTACTGTACATCTCTTTATATTTGAAGGCAGTGAATGCACCTCAGAAATGCAGAAGATGCTAAGTTTATGAAAAAAATCAAAATAGTGTTGAAGACTTTGATGGTGCACAAGTATTGTCCCCAGCTGTGTCTTGTCTCTTGATTGGTCATGTATGTATTTAAGTTCTGGTTTGGTGGATTCTTTTTGCGATTAGAGGGAATGAGAGTACTTGTCGGTTTTGCATTTATCCAGTTTCCCTGAATGAAGTTTATTTTCAGTTAAAACATTCGTCTGTCTGCACTTGGGTCCACCCTGCGCTGCTCAACCTTAACAATAGGACCTGATTTTTTATGACAATTCAACCTCAAGCCTTGGCTCAGTTTAGTCAAATAAAACAACAAGGGGCACTCATGTAGCTCACCTGTTAGAGAAAGCCATGTACAAAAAGGGGGTCCATCCAATGAAGACAAAAAGGTAGAAATAATATAAATCTGCAGTAAAACAGTCAGAGTTTTACCCTAAAAAAGGTTGACGTTATAACATTATTTTACTTGGATGGCGTTGGAGAATATGTAGTTGTAAAAAGAAATGTGGACTAAGCAGCTTCACCAACGAAAATGTGTCTCCTGATGTAGATATGAGTCTGATAATAGTTTCTGATGTGCTCTGTGTTTCAGTGGTTCAGGGTCAGGATGGCTGGGGAGTGACTTACTCTTCTACTAAGATCTGTGCAGTAAAAGGATCATCAGTGGAAATAAGATGCAGCTTCACATACCCATTCATATGGGTAGGCAGTGTTAACACAGTTGAGAAAACATTCTGGTTTACTCAAAAGGAAGATGGTGAACGTGTAGATCTGAAAACAGTCTCAGAGTATGCAGGTCGTGTAGAGGATCGCTGTGAAAACAAAATCTGCACTCTGAGAATCAAAAACCTGGGAGAGATCGACTCAGCTGAGTACAAGTTCATGATCAAAACCAACCAAAACGGTGGAATATATACTGGTTCACCTGGAGTCACTTTGTCTGTTACAGGTAACACTCATGTTTTATATTTCCAAATGTTCAGTAGCTCAAAATAATATAATTGTGCGGGTGTGGATTTTGCACGTATGTTGAGAGTTTTGTTCCTGTTTCTTCTTCACAAATCCAGATCTCCAGTTGAAGGTGAGCAGAGCGTATTCAGACCAGGCAGAGCTGAAGTGTCAGACCAGCTGTCATGTACCTGATAATACTTCCTACATCTGGTACAAGAATGGAGAGGAACTTCGGACAGGAATATCTAACTCTCATTTAGTCAACTTTGGTTCAGCAGACATTTATTCCTGTGCTTTAAACGGACATGAGAATCACCGTTCTCCTCCAGTGTGTGAGTTCACTGCACGGTTTTAAAGAGGACATTTTATGCTCATTCTCAGGTTCATATTTGTATTTCCTGTCTCTACTGTGACATGTCTCCATGCTTTAATATTCAAAAAGCTCTTTATTTTTCTCATACTGCCTGTGCTGCAGCACCTCTTTTCACCCTCTGTCTGAAACCAGAGCCCAGTCTGCTCTGATTGGTTAGCTGGCCGGCTCTGTTGTGATTGGTCAACCACTTAGAGATGTCCCGCCCCTTAGCCTATCACATAAAATGTGTTGGAGCTCTAGCGCTCTCCCTGAGGGAGAGAAACTCCCTCTGGAGGAACACAGGGATTTTAGCCTTTGCAGACCATTTGCATGCACACAATCTATATGACACTCTACAGGAAAGAGAAAACCCCAAAAGCATAACAGGGCTTCTTTAACATCTTCTATTTTTGCACTTTGTCATTATCGTTAAGGTTTGCTGCCTCTTCTAGTTGAGGGCACTAAAGACAAGCTAGTTTAATTTGCCTTATACAGTAATAGTTGTATTTCTACTCTTCTCCTCCAGATGCTCCGGAGCTCCCCTCTGTGTCAGTGAGTCCCTCTGCTGAGATAGAGGAGGGCAGTTCAGTGACTCTGACCTGTAGCAGTGATGCTAACCCAGCAGCTAACTACACCTGGTACAAGAGGAAAGTCTTAATATATTCCAGTGAAGAACATCAGATTGTCTTCAGCTTCATCAATTCCTTTGACTCTGGACAGTATTTCTGTTCAGCTGAGAACGAGCTGGGGAGGAGGACATCTGAAAATGTCTTTATTGATGTGAAATGTGAGTCAAACAACTTATTTAAAGGTTGAATCTGTCCATTTATGGCATGGGAAGGTTGTATTGATCATTACGACTTGTTCAGCTCTATTATTTTATGACTGTTTTGTTACCGCATCTCCTCCAGATGGTCCAAAGCTCTCCTCTGTGTCAGTGAGTCCCTCTGCTGAGATAGAGGAGGGCAGTTCAGTGACTCTGACCTGTAGCAGTGATGCTAACCCAGCAGCTAACTACACCTGGTACAAGGATGAAACTTCATACTCTTCTATTCTGAATGAAGAACCACAGTTTGTCTTCAGCTCCATCAATTCCTCTGACTCTGGAGAGTATTTCTGTTCAGCTGAGAACGAGCTGGGAAGGAGGACATCTGAAAAGTTGTTTATTGATGTGAAATGTGAGTGAAACAGTTCATTCTAAGGTTGAATCAACAGGGGGATATCTTACTGATCATAACTACAAACTTCCCTCAGCTATTCTCGGCTATCAGTCGGATAAAATTCACTGAGCAGCCTCAGGAGATTTTAGGAGTTGTATGCACATGGAAAAAACTGAACCGTTGAATTTAATGAAATGTATTATGTCAACAAAGGTCACAAAACTGTATTAGGTTAGTTGAAAGCAATGATGTTAAGTTTAAATACCAAATATTACGTTCAACTTAATATTATTGCTTTCACCTAACCTAATACAGTTATACACAATACATTTGTGAACATAAGAAATGTAAAGTCAACAGTTGAGTTTTTTAAGTGCAGTTATGGGACCCAAACTGAAGTGTTAAACAATACAACCAATATGTAAGACCAGACCAAGTTTAAAATGCAGCTACACAGTAAAAATTGAACGATAAGTATGATCCGATGTTTAGGTAAAAAACATGAGCAGGGCAACCCAGTCATACGCTTTCTCAAAAACCACAAAACACATGAAGACCGATTAGACATCCAGGATCCTTGCAAGAGTAGAACATATGGTACTTTTCCAAAACCAGGCAAGAATCCACTTTGTTCTCCTCATCAGTTGAGTTCAACAGCGTCACATGCTTCCTTTATAACAGCTTTAATGGATCCTTGCTTCTCCGTGCTGAGGGGTCGGACATTTTCCCAGAACTGATCAGTGCAGTTAAACGTCTTCCTACAAAGCTTCTCCAAACCCCTAATACACTGTCCAACCCGGTTGAAAGTGGTATATAGAGGAAAATGAAGTTTTTACTTGTTTTTGGATTTTAACGGCCAACATAAAGTCAAAACCGGTGGGTTTTCAGTCTACGAAGCAAGTTGTGTGACCTTTCTGCTGTTCTGGTGTCGATGGGCAGCTCGTTCTAACATTTATTGAACCAGGATAACAAACAGGCGTGTTTTTGTTGGAGGGTCCCTGGATCCCACTCGCAGTCATAGTAAGTTACTTTTACTATGTAAATCTCACC
The DNA here is from genome assembly GCA_031216635.1 of Dissostichus eleginoides. Lineage (NCBI taxonomy): Eukaryota > Metazoa > Chordata > Actinopteri > Perciformes > Nototheniidae > Dissostichus > Dissostichus eleginoides. The sequence goes on along the minus strand of CM062266.1, from coordinate 33,818,525 downwards.
ACTGTTTTCCTCCATTTCTAGATAAATCCCCAATGATCATGAACATCACCAGGTTGGTTCTGGTGCTGATTCCTCTGCTCCTTTTCTTTCTCTGGATGAGGTAACTCTGCAAATACATAATCATCTCCAGCATTGATATGTTCCCCTGTGTAGTGACTCTCAAATTTATAAATTTGTTTTTTTGTTTTTAATTAAATTCAGGAAGAAGAAGGCTGTGAGCTCCACCACTGAAGCAAATGAACCCATAGAGACTGTGGAGGTGAGACAGTGACAGATCGTACTCTAGCAACTGGTCATTACCTGTTGTTAATAAAAGAGGTCACACATCACATATACATTCCTTAGTTTCCTAATTGTAGTTTAATATAAAATATAATTGTATTTCTCTCAAATGATGGCCTCTGACTCTCCTCTCGTTGTCTCTCCATCAGTTAGACCCTTTTTCTGTGTATGAGAACGTCTCAGACCTGAACATGGTCTCTGCAGAACAGACAGAAGAACCAGAGGAGCAGGAGGACCTGGTGTGAAGGTCAGCAAGCTCTCACTCAGCTGTATTTATGAAAACAAACCCAAAACAACTTCCTGAGAAATAACTCACCAGAACTTTACATGATTTATTTTAGATGCATCAAACCAGAGGGAGACTCACCTGGATGAAACAGAAAGAAGTGAAACATTGAAGAGGAAACATTTACCCTCAAGTTCTCATGGTGTTAAGTAACAGTAGGAGTGAAAGCAGTCAGAAACAACATGTAGCAGGAGATGGAGTAAACTGCAAGCTTGTTTATTTTAATGTACAGTATATACAAACACTTTACTGCAACAGTGGGGGTGTAAACAGAAATGTGCATTAGCTTACATTTAGCATCCTAACTACTCATCATATTTTCCGCATTCCTTCAATGTGTATACATTTTGTAGTGAAAATGTCTCGATAAAAGCAAAATTGGGAAAAAATAAAGAAAGACAGTGTTTGCACAACACGTGCACCTTTACAAACCTACACACACACTCACACACACACACAAACACACACACACACACACACATGTGCACACACACACACACCATGTTTCCATCACTTCAGGGGACATTACATTGACTTACATGCATTTCCTGAAGACTTATCCTAACCTTAACCATAACCAACACATGCCTAATCCTAACCAAGTCTTCACCATAAAATGAATGATTCCCCTTATGGGGACCTCCCTTATGTCCCCATAAGGGAGGCGAGTCCCCACACGTGACTGTATAAACAGATGTAGGTCCCCACAAGAATAGTAATGCTAGGTGACACACACACACACACACACACACAGGTTGATTCTTCAAACGCCTTACTTATTGTTGAATTGTGATCCTCATATTTAATCCTTCATTCCGCCTTTCCAAATATTTGTATACGTATTTGTATAAATATGTGTTATTTTTGTACTTCTAAAATGATGCTTGCATTTCACTCCTTGTTGTTAAATGAAGGTTAAACCAGTTCCTCATTCTCTTTCTCACAGCTGTTCTCTAAGCATCTTTTATAAATATCTGTAACTTGCTTCTTCCTCTTTTAAAAATGTTTAAGTTCTTCTTTGAACCTCATCATAGATTGTGCTTCAATGTTTAATCAGACAGTACATCTTGAAAATGGGACTGCTATTGGTTTCCTTCTCATTTTCTGAATTGTTATAGTTTCTAAAGTGTAAACAACTATACAAATGTACCTGAGCTTAATTTTAATCCTTTTGTTTTAGCTTTTGGAAAAGTAATCTTGCTGTTTTCCAGAGACCAATATGTTAGGTTGTCCGTCTGTAACGTAACCGTCTACTGTGCCATTTCTATCAAGAGAGAGTTAATAAATACACATTTAAAAAGTGAAAAATGTCTGTGTTAAGCTTGGCTGAATATTCTCTGTATGAATTATATTGATATTAATACTAAAAATCAAACGTCAGCAGATCCAGTTCAGTCATCATCAGGCATCATTTATAAGACACCAGCAGTTTGTTATTTGCAAATGATTAAAACTTTCTCACACACATCTGGACATTTCCATCAGAGTGCGTTAAAGAATATGAGCTGTAGAGGGCAGGGGTACATCTTTGAACAAATACGGTCTTTTAAGAGTGTCTGGTAAAGCATCAGAGAGACAGGTTGGTTAGTCACACTTCTACTGAGATCTGTGCACACCCTGCACCTCATACCATAATACTACAGGTGAAGAGCAAATCTAACTGTCGTGGCTTCCTTCCTTATTTTCTATCAAGCCACTAGACGCCTTCAACAGACATTTCTAACTCGTTTTCTTTCCTTTATACTTGTTACTCACAGTTGAAGAGTTGCTTGGCCTCCGATGGTGGGATGATATTGTGCAATTGGTTTGCTCATAATAACTTTTTACACATGCAACAAAGAAAACAGGCCTTTACAATAGTCAAAACAAAAGAGGCAAAACTCAAATAAAATAATAAGCAACGTATGTATTCTTTCTTGCTTTCTTTCTTTGTTAAGGCTGGTATCACTTTGTAACTTAAAGGGTAGTTGAACGGTTAAAAACTGTTCCTAAGCGGTGTCTTTCTGACAGGTCGCCCATCTCTGTCACTTTAGAGGAGGCGCCGTGGGAGTTGTAGTCTTTTATACTGTTTTGACTACAGACGTCACAAATTAGGTGGCCTTTTTTAAATAAAATACTGGCTCTAACACGAACATTAATGATGATTGTTCACAACATGACAACCATGCACTGTGTTCGTTCCTGTTTTTAGGATCAGTGGGGCTTCAGGGCTGCCCATGTGCAGCTGTTTGAATGCATCGTTTGCAAAACCATAGCAGGAATACGTTCTTCATTTTAACCTAAAGCCTTATTTTAGGCATCTCTATTTTCAAACTGTAAAGAGGAAGGGATCCCCGGCGTTTTTTTAGCACATTGACATAGTAACAGAGGAACCGTCCCATTTCTCTTGTATGTGATACCTGATTTATCAGAGACGTGAGGAGCAGCTATGAGTTTACCAGCGAGAGGATTTGTAGTCTTCCTTCTCTCCACACAAGGTACTGTACATCTCTTTATATTTGAAGGCAGTGAATGCACATCAGAAATGCAGAAGATGCTAAGTTTATGAAAAAATTCTAAATAGTGTTGAAGACTTTGATGGTGCACAAGTATTGTCCCCAGCTGTGTCTTGTCTCTTGATTGGTCATGTATGTATTTAAGTTCTGGTTTGGTGGATTCTTTTTGCGATTAGAGGGAATGAGAGTACTTGTCGGTTTTGCATTTATCCAGTTTCCCTGAATGAAGTTTATTTTCAGTTAAAACATTCGTCTCTCTGCACTTGGGTCCACCCTGCGCTGCTCAACCTTAAAATATGGACCTGATTTTTTATGACAATTCAACCTCAAGCCTAGGCTCAGTTTAGTCAAATAAAACAACAAGGGGCACTCATGTAGCTCACCTGTTAGAGAAAGCCATGTACAAAAAGGGGGTCCACATCCAATGAAGGCAAAAAGGTAGAAATAATATAAATCTGCAGTAAAACAGTCAGAGTTTTACCCTAAAAAAGGTTGACGTTATAACATTATTTTACTTGGATGGCGTTGGAGAATATGTAGCTGTGAGAAATGTGGACTAAGCAGCTTCACCAATGAAAATGTGTCTCCTGATGTTGATATGAGTCTGATTATAGTTTCTGATGTGCTCTGTGTTTCAGTGGTTCAGGGTCAGGATGGCTGGGGAGTGAATTACTCTTCTACTGAGATCTGTGCAGTGAAAGGATCATCAGTGGAAATTAGATGCAGCTACACATACCCATTCAGATTGTATGGTGGTGTTGACACAGTTAAGAAAACATTCTGGTTCACTAAACAGAAAGATGGTGAACCTGTAGATCTGACCACAGTCTCAGAGTATGCAGGTCGTGTAGAGGATCTCTGTGAAAACAACATCTGCACTCTGAGAATCAGAAACCTGAGAGAGAGCGACTCAGCTGAGTACAAATTCAGGTTCACAACAAACTATGATAAGTTTTTTGGTTCACCTGGAGTCACTTTGTCTGTCACAGGTAACACTCATGTTTTATATTTCCAAATGTTCAGTAGCTCAAAATAATATATTTGTGCGGTGTGGATTTTGCACGTATGTTGAGAGTTTTGTTCCTGTTTCTTCTTCACAAATCCAGATCTCCAGTTGAAGGTGAGCAGAGCGTATTCAGACCAGGCAGAGCTGAAGTGTCAGACCAGCTGTCGGGCACCTGATAATTCCTACATCTGGTACAAGAATGGAGAGGAACTTCGGACAGGAATATCTAACTCTCATTTAGTCAACTTTGGTTCAGCAGACATCTATTCCTGTGCTTTAAACGGACATGAGAATCACCGTTCTCCTCCAGTGTGTGAGTTCACTGCACGGTTTTAAAGAGGACATTTTATGCTCATTCTCAGGTTAATATTTGTATTCCTGTCTTCACTGGACATGTCTCCATGCTTTAATGCTCAAAAAGCTCTTTATTTTTCTCATACTGCCTGTGCTGCAGCACCTCTTTTCACCCTCTGTCTGAAACCAGAACCCAGTCTGCTCTGATTGGTTTGCTGGCCGGCTCTGTTGTGATTGGTCAACCACTTAGAGATGTCCCGCCCCTTAGTCTATCACATAAAATGTGTTGGAGCGCTAGCGCTCTCCCTGAGGGAGAGAAACTCCCTCTGGAGGAACACAGGGATTTTAGCCTTTGCAGACCATTTACATGCACACAATCTATATGACACACTGCGGGAAATAGAAAACCCCAAAAGCATAATAGGGCCTCTTTAAACCTCTTCTGCTTTTGCACTTTGTCATTATCGTTAAGGTTGGCTGCCTCTTCTAGTAGGGGGCACTAAAGACAAGCTAGTTTGATTTTGCCTCATACACTAATAGTTATATTTCTACTCATCTCCTCCAGATGCTCCAAAGCCTCCCTCTGTGTCAGTGAGTCCCTCTGCTGAGATAGAGGAGGGCAGTTCAGTGACTCTGACCTGTAGCAGTGATGCTAACCCAGCGGCTAACTACACCTGGTACAAGAATGAAACTTCATACTCTTCTATTCTGAAAGAAGAACCACAGTTTGTCTTCAGCTCCATGCAGGCCTCTGACTCTGGAGAGTATTTCTGTTCAGCTGAGAACACGATGGGGAGGAGGATATCGGAAAAGTTCTTTATTGATGTGAAATGTGAGTGAAACAGTTCATTCTAAGGTTCAATCAACAGGGGGATATTTTACTGATCATAACTACAAACTTCCCTCAGCTATTCTCGGCTATTAGTCGGATAAAATTCAGTTGTATGCACATGAAAAAAACTGAAATATTGGCTTTAATTAAATGCATTATGTCAACAGATTTCACAGAACTGTATTAGGTTAGTTGGAACCAAATATATTAAGTTGAACCTAATATTTTGAATGTCAACGTAATATTATTGCATTCATTTATCCTGATACAGTTATGTGATGTTTGTTGACATAATGCATTTAATTCAAGTCAACATTTTAGTTTTTTAAGTGCTGCTTTTTCAAACTCCTCACAGTCTAACCTCGATTCAAAGAAGCCAAACAATTTTAAGAATATACAGAAATAGGAGGTTTTTTTATATGTACATTTGTTTTATATTAATGCCATCGTGCAGTGGGAACAGATTTGGTTTTCAGTCTACGACGCAAGTTGTGTAACCTCTCTGATGTTCTGGTGTCGATGGGCAGCTCGTTCTAACATTTATTGAACCAGGAAAGCAACAGACTTGTTTTTGTTCAAGGTTTCAGTTAAAGTATGTTACAGTAAAGTATCTCACAACTGTTTACCTCCATTTCTAGATACATCTCCAATGATCATGAACATCACCAGGTTGGTTCTGGTGGTTCTGGTGCTGATTCCTCTGCTCCTTTTCTTTCTCTGGATGAGGTAACTCTGCAAATACATAATCATCTCCAGCATTGATATGTTCCCCTGTGTACTGACTCTCATTATTTATAAATCTGTTTGTTTCTGGATTAAATTCAGAAGAAGAAGAAGGCTGTGAGCTCCACCACTGAAGCGAATGAGCCCATAGAGACTGTGGAGGTGAGACAGTGACAGATCGTACTCTAGCAACTGGTCATTACCTGTTGTTAATAAACGAGGTCACACATCACATATACATTACTTGGTTTCCTAATAGAGCGGTGCAGGGATGACGTATTTACCCGGAAGTAAGCTGTGCTCGGGTTCCCTCGACAAAAAAGCAATGGGATTTCTCCATAGGATTTTGGAAAATAGCTCGAAATAAGGTCTGTGGAAAACGAACCTGTTAGATAAATGCACGTTTGGTTCAGCCGGATAATCTCCACATGTCTACCCTTCTTTTATAATTTTCTAATCATAAATCTAATCGCCAGAAGCAAAATGCTAACGTTATGCTATAAACGAACTACAGCAGCACGACTTCGACGTCACGCCAACTTAAGATCGATATTCAAAACTACAGATTCTAAATTGTCCAAGTTGAAGCGTTTGTTTGAACAGTTTGCAGGAGGCAGGTACTTGCTCTCAAGCAGAACGGGGCAAACAAACTTAGAGGAGTGTTTACGTGTTCGGCGTAATGACGTACAACTTCCTCCACAACTTCTGTAGTCCTATTCAGCCACTTGGTAACAACCATCGTTTTTCAGACACGACAACTCTTCAAAAATCACCAGTGGGGTCACTGCTGATGGATTTAATGTCGTAGAACAAAACGTGATCTGTCTCTTCAATGTGTGTCAACCACAGACCTTATTTCCAGCTATTTTCCAAAATCCTATAGATCCCATTGGCTCTGAGACGAGGGAACAGGAAGTGGTAAAATGCTGACTCACTTCCGGGTTTTAGGACTCGTCACTGCACCACTCTATAGGTGACCTTTAATATCTACGGATGCCAAGTATCGATATTTTATTATATACATTCTTTTTTATTATATAAACTGTAGCATATCCCTCCGAAAGATGGTCGTACACTTGACTGATGATTTATAATTTATTGAAAACTCCAAAAACCAACGTAAGAGCTACACAAAGACACAAAACAACAAATACATTTAAGCTACATCCATATGAGCATTACTTTAGTACGGAGCCCCCTAGGGGACATGGAGAAGAAAAAAAAAATTATTTGAACAAAAAAAAAAAAAAAATGTTTTGCGAGATCTCGCAATACTTTGCGAGATCTCGCAAAACCCCTTTGCGAGATCTCGCAATACTTTTGCGAGATCACGCAATACTTTTGCGAGATCTCGCAAAACCCCATTGCAGTTTGTAGACGGTCCCTAAGCACTCCTCTCCCTCCTCCAGCTGCAGATTGTGACCAATTCTTTAAGTTTAGCTCGGATGACGGTGCGTATCGAACTGTTCAGATAAAAATGACTCTGTAGCTCGTTGTCTACCTTGCTATGATTGTAAAGTCATGTTGTTTGTATTTTTACAACATTATGTTCATGAGTTATTGATCCGCGAAATTCGAATCTGTCAATAACTCAGCTCAGAGTATGCTTTGCGACGTGCATGTCCACTCGCTCTGAGTGTTCTCTTGAGGTGTCTTTCACTTATGTGAAACCCGTGCCTATTGCCAAGCACTGATGTTATATCTTTATATTTAAGGCCAAGCTCAAAGTCAAATCGATGAACCGCTCCATTGTTGTGGTTTCTGTGTTGCCGAACTGACCAGGAAGGACATTGAGCTAAATGAAAAGAAACATTTTTTTTTTTTTTTTTTTGTTCAAAATTTTTTTTTTTTCTTCTCCATGTCCCCTTGGGTGCTCCGTACTTTAGAATACCATTAAACAAGTGAACTTCAAATAGTTAGCACAGTTATAATACAGTATATAAACGAATTAAGACACAAAGCACATGTTTGTATTACAGTTAACACTAACCTTGTGTCTCTTGCTAACACTTAAATGTAAACTTTATCTTTTGATATCGCTGTATTTAAATGTTGATATCTCCGTTAATATCTGTACTTTATCTCCATTCTTTTTCTCTGTCAAGTTTTTGCTTTTGGGAACAGTAACTTCCTGCTAATAGTGCAAAGTGGCCTTCAAAATAAAAGCATGTCTATATAAAACAGGAAGTTACGTTGAGAGATGTATACAATTGCAATGAAAGTAACAAAAAAAATGCCATCTCCTTTTGAGGGTCAAAGAACACAAATTGGGTTATTTACATAAACTATTCATATTGCAAATACATATTTTAACCAGGAAGGGAAGACGGAAATGGATGGTGATTTGCAATATCGCAATATATCGTATCGCAATACTTAGCATATCGTAGAATCGCAATACTATCGTATCGTGGCTTAAGTATCGCGATAGTATCGTATCGTGGGGAGCCTGGTGATTCCCAGCCCTTTAAAATATAATTGTATTTCTCTCAAATGATGGCCTCTGACTCTCCTCTCGTTGTCTCTCCATCAGTTAGACCCTTTTTCTGTGTATGAGAACGTCTCAGACCTGAACATGGTCTCTGCAGAACAGACAGAAGAACCAGAGGAGCAGGAGGACCTGGTGTGAAGGTCAGCAAGCTCTCACTCAGCTGTATTTATGAAAACAAACCCAAAACAACTTCCTGAGAAATAACTCACCAGAACTTTACATGATTTATTTTAGATGCATCAAACCAGAGGGAGACTCACCTGGATGAAACAGAGAGAAGAGAAACATTGAAGAAGAAACATTTACCCTCAAGTTCTCATGGTGTTAAGTAACAGTAGGTAGGAGTGAAAGCAGTCAGAAACAACATGTAGCAGGAGATGGAGTAAACTTGTGTAAGTCTGTTTATTTTAATCTACAGTATATACACACACTTTACTGCAACAGTGGGGGTGTAAACAGAAATGTGCATCAGCTTACATTTAGCATCCTAACTACTTATCATATGTTCAGCATTCCTTCGATGTGTATATATTTTGTAGTGAAAATGTCTCGATAAAAGCAAAATTGGGAAAAAAGAAAGAAAGACAGTATTTGCACAACACATGCACCTTTACACACACACATACACACACACACACACACACACACACACGCAGGTTGATTCTTCAAATGCCTTACTTATTGTTGAATTGTGATCCTCATATTTAATCCATTCAATCCGCCTTTCCAAATATTTCTATACAAGATATGTTTTATTTTTGTATTTCTAAAATGATGCTTGCATTTGACTCCTTGTTGTTAAATGAAGGTTAAACCAGTTCCTCATTCTCTTTCTCACAGCTGTTCTTCTAAGTATCTTTTATAAATATCTGTAACTTGCTTCTTCCTCTTTTACATTTTTTAAAGTTCTTCTTTGAACCTCATCATAGATTGTGCTTCAATGTTTAATCAGACAGTACATCTTGAAAATGGGACTGCTATTGGTTTCCTTCTCTTTTTCTGAATTTTATAGTTTCTAAAGTGTAAACAACTATACAAATGTACCTGAGCTTAATTTAATCCTTTTGTTTTAGCTTTTGGAAAAGTAATCTTGCTGTTTTCCAGAGACCAATATGTTAGGTTGTCCGTCTGTAACGTAACCGTCTACTGTGCCATTTCTATCAAGAGAGAGTTAATAAATACACATTTAAAAAGTGAAAAATGTCTATGTTAAGCTTGGCTGAATATTCTCTGTATGAATTATATTGATATTAATACTAAAAATCAAACGTCAGCAGATCCAGTTCAGTCATCATCAGGCATCATTTATAAGACACCAGCAGTTTGTTATTTGCAAATGATTAAAACTTTCTCACACACATCTGGACATTTCCATCAGAGTGCATTAAAGAATATGACCTGTAGAGGGCAGGGGTACATCTTTGAACACATACGGTCTTTTAAGAGTGTCTGGTAAAGCATCAGAGAGACAGGTTGGTTAGTCACACTTCTACTGAGATCTGTGCACACCCTGCACCTCATACCATAATACTACAGGTGAAGAGCAAATCTAACTGTCGTGGCTTCCTTCCTTATTTTCTATCAAGCCACTAGACGCCTTCAACAGACATTTCTAACTCGTTTTCTTTCCTTTATACTTGTGTTACTCACAGTTGAAGAGTTGCTTGGCCTCCGATGGTGGGATGATATTGTGCAATTGGTTTGCTCATAATAACTTTTTACACATGCAACAAAGAAAACAGGCCTTTACAATAGTCAAAACAAAAGAGGCAAAACTCAAATAAAATAATAAGCAACGTATGTATTCTTTCTTGCTTTCTTTCTTTGTTAAGGCTGGTATCACTTTGTAACTTAAAGGGTAGTTGAACGGTTAAAAACTGTTCCTAAGCGGTGTCTTTCTGACAGGTCGCCCATCTCTGTCACTTTAGAGGAGGCGTCGTGGGAGTTGTAGTCTTTTATACTGTTTTGACTAAAGACGTCACAATTAGGTGGCCTTTTTTAAATAAAATACTGGCTCTAACACTAACATTAATGATGATTGTTCACAACATGACAACCATGCACTGTGTTCGTTCCTGTTTTTAGGATCAGTGGGGCTTCAGGGCTGCCCATGTGCAGCTGTTTGAATGCATCGTTTCCAAAACCATAGCAGGAATACGTTCTTCATTTGAACCTAAAGCCTTATTTTAGGCATCTCTATTTTCAAACTGTAAAGAGGAAGGGAACCCCGGCGGTTTTTTAGCACATTGACATAGTAACAGAGGAACCGTCCCATTTCTCTTGTATGTGATACCTGATTAATCAGAGACGTGAGGAGCAGCTATGAGTTTACCAGCGAGAGGATTTGTTGTCTTCCTTCTCTCTACACAAGGTACTGTACATCTCTTTATATTTGAAGGCAGTGAATGCACATCAGAAATGCAGAAGATGCTAAGTTTATGAAAAAATCGTCTGTATGCACTTGGCTCCACCCTGCGCTGCTCAACCTTAACAATAGGACCTGATTTTTTATGACAATTCAACCTCAACCCTTGGCTCAGTTTAGTCAAATAAAACAACAAGGGGCACTCATGTAGCTCAACTGTTAGAGAAAGCCATGTACAAAAAGGGGGTCCATCCAATGAAGGCAAAAAGGTAGAAATAATATAAATCTGCAGTAAAACAGTCAGAGTTTTACCCTAAAAAAGGTTGACGTTATAACATTATTTTACTTGGATGGCGTTGGAGAATATGTAGCTGTGAGAAATGTGGACTAAGCAGCTTCACCAATGAAAATGTGTCTCCTGATGTTGATATGAGTCTGATTATAGTTTCTGATGTGCTCTGTGTTTCAGTGGTTCAGGGTCAGGATGACTGGGGAGTGACTTACTCTTCTACTGAGATCTGTGCAGTGAAAGGATCATCAGTGGAAATAAGATGCAGCTACACATACCCATTCAGATTGTATCGTCGTGTTAACACAGTTAAGAAAACATTCTGGTTCACTAAACAGAAAGATGGTGAACCTGTAGATCTGACCACAGTCTCAGAGTATGCAGGTCGTGTAGAGGATCGCTGTGAAAACAAATCTGCACTCTGAGAATCAGAAACCTGAGAGAGAGCGACTCAGCTGAGTACAAATTCAGGTTCACAACAAACTTTGATAAGTTTTTTGGTTCCCCTGGAGTCACTTTGTCTGTCACAGGTAACACTCATGTTTTATATTTCCAAATGTTCAGTAGCTAAAAATAATATAATTGTGTGGTGTGGATTTTGCACGTATGTTGAGAGTTTTGTTCCTGTTTCTTCTTCACAAATCCAGATCTCCAGTTGAAGGTGAGCAGAGCGTATTCAGACCAGGCAGAGCTGAAGTGTCAGACCAGCTGTCCGGCACCTGATAATTCCTACATCTGGTACAAGAATGGAGAGGAACTTCGGACAGGAATATCTTACTCTCATTTAGTCAACTTTGGTTCAGCAGACATCTATTCCTGTGCTTTAAACGGACATGAGAATCACCGTTCTCCTCCAGTGTGTGAGTTCACTGCACGGTTTTAAAGAGGACATTTTATGCTCATTCTCAGGTTCATATTTGTATTTCCTCTCTCTAATGTGACATGTCTCCATGCTTTAATGTTCAAAAAGCTCTTTATTTTTTTCATACTGCCTGTGCTGCAGCACCTCTTTTCACCCTCTGTCTGAAACCAGAGCCCAGTCTGCTCTGATTGGTTAGCTGGCCGGCTCTGTTGTGATTGGTCAACCACTTAGAGATGTCCCGCCCCTTAGCCTATCACGTAAAATGTGTTGGAGCTCTAGCGCTCTCCCTGAGGGAGAGAAACTCCCTCTGGAGGAACACAGGGATTTTAGCCTTTGCAGACCATTTGCATGCACACAATCTATATGACACTCTACAGGAAAGAGAAAACCCCAAAAGCATAACAGGGCTTCTTTAACATCTTCTATTTTTGCTCTTTGTCATAATCGTTAAGGTTGGCTGCCTCTTCTAGTAGGGGGCACTAAAGACAAGCTAGTTTAATTTGCCTTATACAGTAATAGTTGTATTTCTACTCTTCTCCTCCAGATGCTCCGGAGCTCCCCTCTGTGTCAGTGAGTCCCTCTGCTGAGATAGAGGAGGGCAGTTCAGTGACTCTGACCTGTAGCAGTGATGCTAACCCAGCAGCTAACTACACCTGGTACAAGAGGAAAGTCTTAATATATTCCAGTGAAGAACATCAGATTGTCTTCAGCTCCATCAATTCCTCTGACTCTGGACAGTATTTCTGTTCAGCTGAGAACGAGCTGGGGAGGAGGACATCTGAAAAAGTCTTTATTGATGTGAAATGTGAGTCAAACAACTCATCTAAAGGTCGAATCTGTCCATTTATGGCATGGGAAGGTTGTACTGATCATTACTACTTGTTCAGCTCTATTATTTTATGACTGTTTTGTTACCACATCTCCTCCAGATGCTCCAAAGCTCTCCTCTGTGTCAGTGAGTCCCTCTGCTGAGATAGAGGAGGGCAGTTCAGTGACTCTGACCTGTAGCAGTGATGCTAACCCAGCAGCTAACTACACCTGGTACAAGGAGAACCAAACAGTGTTTCAGGGAACAGAAGGAAGTTATAATTTCACCTCCATCAGCTCTGAGGACAGAGGGATCTACTACTGCAAGTCTGAGAATCAATATGGAGAGATCAACTCTACGTCTCTATTCATAGATGTTCAGTGTGAGTAAAAAACGAGTTTTCCAGTAAGCGACACTAAAGACAACCTAGTCTGTCTCATGTAAATATAACTATTTCTACATCTTTTCTCCTCCAGATGCTCCAAAGCTTCCCTCTGTGTCAGTGAGTCCCTCTGCTGAGATAGAGGAGGGCAGTTCAGTGACTCTGACCTGTAGCAGTGATGCTAACCCAGCAGCTAACTACACCTGGTACAAGAATGAAACTTCATACTCTTCTATTCTGAATGAAGAACCACAGTTTGTCTTCAGCTCCATCAATTCCTCTGACTCTGGAGAGTATTTCTGTTCAGCTGAGAACGAGCTGGGGAAGAGGACATCTGAAAAGTTGTTTATTGATGTGAAATGTGAGTGAAACAGTTCATTCAAAGGTTCAATCTACAGGGGGATATCTTACTGATCATAACTACAAACTTCCCTCAGCTATTCTCGGCTATCAGTCGGATAAAATTCACTGAGCAGCCTCAGGAGATTTTAGGAGTTGTATGCACATGGAAAAAACTGAACCGTTGAATTTAATGAAATGTATTATGTCAACAAAGGTCACATAACTGTATTAGGTTAGTTGAAAGCAATGATGTTAAGTTTAAATACCAAATATTACGTTCAACTTAATATTATTGCTTTCACCTAACCTAATACAGTTATACACAATACATTTGTGAACATAAGAAATGTAAAGTCAACGGTTCAGTTTTTTAAGTGCAGTTATGGGACCCAAACTGAAGTGTTAAACAATACAACCAATATGTAAGACCAGACCAAGTTTAAAATGCAGCTACACAGTAAAAATTGAACGATAAGTATGACCCGATGTTTAGGTAAAAAACATGAGCAGGGCAACCCGGTCATACGCTTTCTCGAAAACCACAAAACACATGAAGACCGATTAGACATCCAGGATCCTTGCAAGAGTAGACAATTGGTACTTTTCCAAAACCAGGCAAGAATCCACTTTGTTCTCCTCATCAGTTGAGTTCAACAGCGTCACATGCTTCCTTTATAACAGCTTTAATGGATCCTTGCTTCTCCGTGCTGAGGGGTCGGACATTTTCCCAGAACTGATCAGTGCAGTTAAACGTCTTCCTACAAAGCTTCTCCAAACCCCTAATACACTGTCCAACCCGGTTGAAAGTGGTATATAGAGGAAAATGAAGTTTTTACTTGTTTTTGGATTTTAACGGCCAACATAAAGTCAAAACCGGTGGGTTTTCAGTCTACGAAGCAAGTTGTGTGACCTTTCTGCTGTTCTGGTGTCGATGGGCAGCTCGTTCTAACATTTATTGAACCAGGATAACAAACAGGCGTGTTTTTGTTGGAGGGTCCCTGGATCCCACTCGCAGTCATAGTAAGTTACTTTTACTATGTAAATCTCACCACTGTTTTCCTCCATTTCTAGATAAATCCCCAATGATCTTGAACATCACCAGGTTGGTTCTGGTGCTGATTCCTCTGCTCCTTTTCTTTCTCTGGATGAGGTAACTCTGCAAATACATAATCATCTCCAGCATTGATATGTTCCCCTGTGTACTGACTCTCAAATTTATAAATCTGTTTTTTTGTTTTTAATTAAATTCAGGAAGAAGAAGGCTGTGAGCTCCACCACTGAAGCAAATGAACCCATAGAGACTGTGGAGGTGAGACAGTGACAGATCGTACTCTAGCAACTGGTCATTACCTGTTGTTAATAAAAGAGGTCACACATCACATATACATTACTTGGTTTCCTAATTTTAGTTTAATATAAAATATAATTGTATTTCTCTCAAATGATGGCCTCTGACTCTCCTCTCGTTGTCTCTCCATCAGTTAGACCCTTTTCTGTGTATGAGAACGTCTCAGACCTGAACATGGTCTCTGCAGAACAGACAGAAGAACCAGAGGAGCAGGAGGACCTGGTGTGAAGGTCAGCAAGCTCTCACTCAGCTGTATTTATGAAAACAAACCCAAAACAACTTCCTGAGAAATAACTCACCAGAACTTTACATGATTTATTTTAGATGCATCAAACCAGAGGGAGACTCACCTGGATGAAACAGAAAGAAGTGAAACATTGAAGAAGAAACATTTACCCTCAAGTTCTCATGGTGTTAAGTAACAGTAGGAGTGAAAGCAGTCAGAAACAACATGTAGCAGGAGATGGAGTAAACTTGTGTAAGTCTGTTTATTTTAATGTTCAGTATATACACACACTTTACTGCAAGAGGGGGGGTGTAAACAGAAATGTGCATCAGCTTACATTTAGCATCCTAACTGCTTATCATATGTTCAGCATTCCTTCAATGTGTATACATTTTGTAGTGAAAATGTCTCGATAAAAGCAAAATTGGGAAAAAAGAAAGAAAGACAGTATTTGCACAACACATGCATCTTTACAAACCTACACACACACACACACACACACACACACACACACACACACACACACATGTGCACACACACACACACCATGTTTCCATCACTTCAGGGGACATTACATTGACTTACATGCATTTCCTGAAGACTTATCCTAACCAAGTCTTCACCATAAAATGAATGATTCCCCTTATGGGGACCTCCCTTATGTCCCCATAAGGGAGGCGAGTCCCCACACGTGACTGTATAAACAGATGTAGGTCCCCACAAGAATAGTAATGCTAGGTGACACACACACACACACACACACACAGGTTGATTCTTCAAACGCCTTACTTATTGTTGAATTGTGATCCTCATATTTAATCCTTTCATTCCGCCTTTCCAAATATTTGTATACGTATTTGTATAAATATGTGTTATTTTTGTACTTCTAAAATGATGCTTGCATTTCACTCCTTGTTGTTAAATGAAGGTTAAACCAGTTCCTCATTCTCTTTCTCACAGCTGTTCTTCTAAGTATCGTTTAAAAATATCTGTAACTTGCTTCTTCCTCTTTTAAAACCTCATCATAGATTGTGCTTCAATGTTTAATCAGACAGTACATCTTGAAAATGGGACTGCTATTGGTTTCCTTCTCATTTTCTGAATTGTTATAGTTTCTAAAGTGTAAACAACTATACAAATGTACCTGAGCTTAATTTTAATCCTTTTGTTTTAGCTTTTGGAAAAGTAATCTTGCTGTTTTCCAGAGACCAATATGTTAGGTTGTCCGTCTGTAACGTAACCGTCTACTGTGCCATTTCTATCAAGAGAGAGTTAATAAATACACATTTAAAAAGTGATAAATGTCTGTGTTAAGCTTGGCCGAATATTCTCTGTATGAATTATATTGATATTAATACTAAAAATCAAACGTCAGCAGATCCAGTTCAGTCATCATCATCAGGCATCATTTATAAGACACCAGCAGTTTGTTATTTGCAAATGATTAAAACTTTCTCACACACATCTGGACATTTCCATCAGAGTGCGTTAAAGAATATGAGCTGTAGAGGGCAGGGGTACATCTTTGAACAAATACGGTCTTTTAAGAGTGTCTGGTAAAGCATCAGAGAGACAGGTTGGTTAGTCACACTTCTACTGAGATCTGTGCACACCCTGCACCTCATACCATAATACTACAGGTGAAGAGCAAATCTAACTGTCGTGGCTTCCTTCCTTATTTTCTATCAAGCCACTAGACGCCTTCAACGGACATTTCTAACTCGTTTTCTTTTCTTTATACTTGTGTTACTCACAGTTGAAGAGTTGCTTGGCCTCCGATGGTGGGATGATATTGTGCAATGGGTGGCCAAAAATTAAATAACACACTTTTTACACATGACACAAAGAAAACAGGCCTTTACAATAGTCAAAACAAAAGAGGCAAAACTCAAATAAAATAATAAACAGCTTCGGTATTCTTGCTTTCTTTCTTTGTTAAGGCTGGTATCACTTTGTAACTTAAAGGGTAGTTGAACGGTTAAAAACTGTTCCTCGACGGCGTCTTTCTGACAGGTCGCCCATCACTGTCACTTTAGAGGAGGCGCCGTGGGAGTTGTAGTCTTTTATACTGTTTTGACTACAGACGTCACGATTAGGTGGCCATTTTTTTTTTAAATACTGGCTCTAACACCAACATTAATGATGATTGTTCACAACATAACCACCATGCACTGTGTTCGATCCTGTTTTTACACACATTGTGAGTCACCCCATTTTCATCAACTATGTTTAAACAAGTGAATGCATCGTTTGCAAAACCATAGCAGGAATAAGTTGTTCATTTTAACTTGGTGAGTGTGATCCCTGTTTTAAAACTGTGAAGAGGAAGGAAACCCTGGGAAGAAACACCCTTTATTTAATGTAAAAAAAGTGACTCACAGTATTTCTCCTGTATTTGATCCTCCCGATGATTTATCAGAGGAGCAGATATGAGTTTAACAGCGAGAGGATTTGGATTTGTGATTGTGTGGATGGAAGTAATGACTGTATCGACAATCACAAAGAAATAATTATTGTTGAATAAATAAAATCTGCTGTTGAAGTTCCTCAGGAAATACAACGTGAGGAAACGCTCAACAATTCTCTCTTCTGTCGATCCATATCCTTTTGTAGGAGTGTTAGAGTAATTGTATTTAGGGATATAGGGATGAATGAATCAATAAAGGGATGTCGGGATAATGGAGGTGTGTAGAAATGGAGGGATGCATGGATGTAGGGAACTACGAGATAAGGGGATGTAGAGAAGGAGGGATTCATTACTAAAGGGATAGAGGGATCAGTTGATTATGGGAGGGATGTAGCAATAAAGTAGGACGTAGGGTGGGGAGAATAGGGATGAAGGGAGTAATGGATGACGGGAGGGATAGATGGGGAGAGAGGTATGTAAAGAAAGGGCGTAAATAGCTACAGTGCTTAAGATAAGAAGTGCCTTTATACATCCACCATAGGGGAATTACAATTTGACCCAGCAGCACAAGGGAATGAAGTTATCAAAGAAACATTTCCATAAATACTCGGGTGTAAATAGCATTGTTAGCTACGGACACCCGGGTGTAAATAGCATTGTTAGCTACGGACACCCGGACGTAAATAGCATTGTTAGCTACGGACACCCGGGTGTAAATAGCATTGTTAGCTACGGACACCCGGACGTGAATAGCATTGTTAGCTACGGACACCCGGGTGTAAATAGCATTGTTAGCTACGGACACCCGGACGTAAATAGCATTGTTAGCTACGGACACCCGGGTGTAAATAGCATTGTTAGCTACGGACACCCGGGTGTAAATAGCATTGTTAGCTACGGACACCGGGACGTAAATAGCATTGTTAGCTACGGACACCCGGGTGTAAATAGCATTGTTAGCTACGGACACCCGGACGTAAATAGCATTGTTAGCTACGGACACCCGGGTGTAAATAGCATTGTTAGCTACGGACACCCGGGTGTAAATAGCATTGTTAGCTACGGACACCCAGCTCATTTTCAGACAGGTTTTTATATAAATGGATCAGGACAAAAAGAGAGAGAATCTTTGTTCCTGAAACTTTCAGAGTCTCTTTACACAGAGGGGACACATGTTGATGTAGAAGAGACATGAAGAAGAGGGGACACATGTTGATGTAGAAGAGACATGAAGAAGAGGGGACACATGTTGATGTAGAAAAGACTGGAGGAAGAGGATTTTGCATAATAGGTGACCTTTAATGTTCAAAAAGCTCTTTATTTTTCTCATATATGTGCTGCAGCACCTCTTTTCACCCTCTGTCTGAAACCAGAGCCCAGTCTGCTCTGATTGGTTAGCTGACCGGCTCTGTCAACCGCTTAGAGATGTCTCGCCCCTTAGCCTATTACGTACAATGTGTTTTAGTGCCAGCCAATAGAAGCGCGAGTGTGACATGATGTCACTCTGTGGGAAACTCCCTCTGCAGGAACACAGGGATTTTAGGCTTTTGCAGACCATTTACATGCACTAAAACCTATTTAACACACTACAGGGAAGGGAAAACCCCAAAAAGCAGAATAGGCTAAATACAAAAAGAAAATCTAAATACAGTAAAAAAAAGGACAAAATACTAGAACTTAAAGTGTAGAGCTGTGCAGATATTAAATGCAGTATTGTTGAATTGAAATGTGTGTGTTCATTGATACAGTAAAGTATCTCATCACTGTTTATCTCCATTTCTAGATAACCCAACAATGATCTTAAACATCATCAGGGGGACGATGGTGGTTCCGGTGCTGATTATTCTGCTTCTTCTCTTTCTCTTAATGAGGTAAAACTATAAAACGAAATCTGTTGATATTCTACTTTGAGTATTGATTTCCATACTTTGGGATTTATGATTAAAGCTTTTACTTATTTATCTGTTTGTGTTCTGATTTATTCAGGATGAACAAGGCTGGGAGCTCCACCGCTGAAGCGAATGAACCCATAGAGGAGGTGAGAGACATTATTTTACGCTAGCAACTGGTTATTACCTGTCGTAAATATAGGGTCAGTTTAAAAATGTACATTTACCTTATTAACTACTTTCTTATAAGGAAAACGACCAACTCACACTGAAAATCTGAAACGTTGACTTTGAATGACACACGATCCTATATTTGTTTTTCGTTTCATTTTTTCAGTGATTGTTGGAAAATGTGTGAAAACATTGAAATGGAAACACTGAAACGTTGATTTGAATTAAATGTATTATGTCAAAAAATGACACATAATTGTATTAGGTTAGTTGAAAGCAGTGGCGAACCGTCAGGGCCTTCAAGGTATTCAGAGAATACCCTGGAACACTCAGATAAAACAAACAAAAAATCGATTTAATTATATAAATAAAATGTAATAAAATGTATATAAAATGCGGGCCGGCGGCTGGGGGTGTGTGTGTCTACAGAAGGTCCAGTTGTGATAGACACGGTTCGCCACTGGTTGAAAGCAATGATATTAAGAAAGCAATCATATTTAGTTGAACCTATTTAAACTTAATATTATTGCTTTCACCTAACCTAATACAAGTATGTGTAATTTGTGGACATATTACATTTATTTCAAATCAACGTTTCAGTTTTTTCAGTACAATGTTTTCACAAATGTTCCAACAAACAATGAAAAAGGAGTAAAATATAGGAAACGTTGAATTCTGTTTGACCAAAAGTATGAATGTATCCACGTTTTGACGCCTCTGACTCTCCTCTCGTTGTCTCTCCATCAGTTAGACTCTCGTTGTGAGTATGAGAACGACTCAGACATGAAGCTGGTTTCTGCAGAACGGACAGAAGAACCAGAGGAACAGGAGGAGATCTTCTCTCACCTTTCTAGTCTGTTTCTCCTCCCCCTAAATCCATCCACCCCAGATAATCACTTTATCCATATGATGCATTTATTTAAGCGATTTTTACAGTTTTTCAGTCTTATAGTATGTTTAATCCATTTTGCCCTCTCAAGCATGCAGAGTGGTTATTATTTAGAAAAGGCGATGTTTTCTATCATAAAGCACTTAGATGTTGTGTTATCATTATTCCATTGCATTATGAAACTTATTTGTGGGGCATAAAAACTATTCTGTAAGTCTGTAAGTGCGTCATGTTCTTGTTTTTCTAAACCATCAAACGTTTGCACTGATAAGTGTCACATCTCCTGGATTTTACCCATAAAAATGTCACTGAAACAGACTCTACCAACAAGCATGAGACTCTGAATTACCTCCATGTCCCGATGAGGTGTAAAATATGTATATCAGTGAACTCTGCTGGTGAGCGGCAGGTATTACAACAACAAACACAGTGTGTGTGTGTGTGTCTGTGTGTGTGTGTGTCTGTGTGTGTGTGTGTGTGTGTGTGTGTGTGTGTGTGTGTGTGTGTGTGTGTGTGTGTGTGTGTGTGTGTGTGTGTGTGTGTGTGTGTGTGAGAGGGAAATTAAGTCAGATTAATAGAGGTCACCTGTTAAATCTAACCTAAATGCTTCGGACAGGGTGAGAACATGACGACTGTTTCTTAATTAAATCTAAATACTCCACACGCTTAGCCCATGTTTCTCACGTGTTCAATAGGATCTAATCCTAATGTTCAGTTCAATCAGAATCAGAATACCTTTATTCATCCCAGAGAGGGGAAATGTACATTTGTTACAGCAGAAAAGAGCCAAACAATTTCCTTGGTGTTAAATAAAGTCCTATCTTATCTCATCGTGTGACTTCTGAAGGTGTGAAGTGTCCGCCTCCATTTGCTGTGTAATCCTCTCCAGCTGCTCCTGTCTGCTCCCATTAGAGGAGTCACCAGAGATTACAGAAACATCTCCCTCTGGACCCGTTTCCTTCTCCTTTTCACTCCCAATCTGTATCTGAGGTGAGAATGCTTTTTTATGCATGCAGGTCTATAAAAGTGTGTCCGTGCTGGGTCAATAGATCAGGAGGATCAGGGAGCCAATCAGCAGCTCTTAATCCTTATTAACACTCCAACATGTCCTTGGCACGGATACAAGTGCTCTGAAGAAACAGGTGAATGCTGCTCTTATAAATAGATAGTTCCTTAATTCACCCCCAATGAAATATTATATATTGCGAATGTTTGAAATGAAAATAATGGTAAATGAAATGATAGAGAATACATGTGGTTTTAAACTTTAAAGAGGCCCTATTATGCTTTTTTAGTTATCTCTTTCCTGTAGTGTGTTATAAAGGTTTTAGTGCATAAATGGTCTGCAAAGGCTGAAACGCCTCCATTGGACTCCTTTGTTTAATTCAAGAACAGAGTGACATCACTATGTAACACTCACACTTCTATTGGCTAGCTCTCCAACACATTTTTATGTGATTGGCTAAGAGGTGGGACATCTCTAAGCGGTTGACCAATCACAACAGAGCCGTCCAGCTAACCAATCAGAGCAGACTGGGCTCTGGTTTCAGACAGAGGGTGAAAAGAGGCGCTGCAGCACAGGCAGTATGAGAACAATAAAGAGCTTTTTGAACAGTAAAGCATGGAGACATGTCACAGTAGAGACACTACATACTGATATACACCTGAACATCAGCAGGAGAGGACTCTTTAAAGTAGAGACACTATATACTGATATACACCTGAACATCAGCAGGAGAGGACTCTTTAAAGTAGAGACACTACATACTGATATACACCTGAACATCAGCAGGAGAGGACTCTTTAAAGTAGAGACACTACATACTGATATACACCTGAACATCAGCAGGAGAGGACTCTTTAAAGTAGAGACACTACATACTGATATACACCTGAACATCAGCAGGAGAGGACTCTTTAAAGTAGAGACACTAAATACTGATATACACCTGAACATCAGCAGGAGAGGACTCTTTAAAGTAGAGACACTACATACTGATATACACCTGAACATCAGCAGGAGAGGACTCTTTAAAGTAGAGACACTACATACTGATATACACCTGAACATCAGCAGGAGAGGACTCTTTAAAGTAGATACACTAAATACTGATATACACCTGAACATCAGCAGGAGAGGACTCTTTAAATTAGAGACACTACATACTGATATACACCTGAACATGAGCAGGAGAGGACTCTTTAAAGTAGAGACACTACATACTGATATACACCTGAACATCAGCAGGAGAGGACTCTTTAAAGTAGAGACACTACATACTGATATACACCTGAACATCAGCAGGAGAGGACTCTTTAAAGTAGATACACTAAATACTGATATACACCTGAACATCAGCAGGAGACTCTTTAAATTAGAGACACTACATACTGATATACACCTGAACATGAGCAGGAGAGGACTCTTTAAAGTAGAGACACTACATACTGATATACACCTGAACATCAGCAGGAGAGGACTCTTTAAATTAGAGACACTACATACTGATATACACCTGAACATCAGCAGGAGAGGACTCTTTAAAGTAGAGACACTACATACTGATATATACCTGAACATGAGCAGGAGAGAACTCTTTAAAGTAGAGACACTACATACTGATATACACCTGAACATCAGCAGGAGAGGACTCTTTAAAGTAGAGACACTACATACTGATATACACGTGAACATCAGCAGGAGAGGACTCTTTAAAGTAGAGACAGTTGTAGAAAAGCAACAATTATATTACTGCCATAAAACAATTCAATTAATAAGCAAAAGTTTATAAGTAATATAAATATACATAAAAGTACGTTAAATAAGATTATGACAAATTACACCGAAACATTTAAATAAAATATGTACAATAAATCAGAATCTAAAGTGGAAAACCCGACAATTATGATTAATGAAAAAAAAACATGTTCTCAAAATCTGGCTATCAATTAAATACAAACTCTCTGTGAAGAAATTGTAGAATAAAGATAAGGATGAAACTTAAAAAGTTGGAGATTTCTGTCAAAATAAATGATAAATAAAGATTATTTTTAGAAAATGACCTTTAAAACTGTATTCCATACATTTTGCACAAGACACTACAGGTGGACAGGATAGAAACATTCACAACTAGATACCATCATGGAACTGTATGTTTAAATAAGCAAATGATGCCGTTTTTTGTTGAGTTTAGGAGAAATATTCAGATGCAAATAGAAAAAAGTAGTCAAATAAAACACCTGAAATGTGTATTTTGACATTTTCATTCCAAATTCAACAGTTTTTCGATGATCTGACCCAGGTTTGTAGTGACGTTCACTTGACCTCACAGCTCTGCTCCACCATCACACAGTTGATCTTCCTCCACCAGGACTCCCAGACGCTCTTCATCTTATCCGGCGTCTTCTTCCTCAGGGGGAACTTCATCTTCATCTTCCTCTCCTCGCTGCAACTCTCCATCTCCGTCTGCTGGATGCTGGCCAAGATGGCCGAATCAAACGGGTCCTTCAGGTTCTTCTGGGTCAGCGCAGAGACCTCCATGAATCCCACCATACCCAGCTCCTCTGCAAGCTGCCGGCCCTCCTCCGTGCCCACGGGACGCTGCTGGTTCTGGGCCAGCTGGATCAGAACCTGCACGTCCTCCCTCAGGTCCAGCTGGGTGCCGACGAGGACCAGAGGAGTGTCCGGACACTGGTGCCGGATCTCAGGGAGCCAGCGGTCCACCAGGTTTCTGAGGGAGGAGGGCCGAACCACGCTGTAGACGAGGAGGAAGACATCCGCGTTTTTGTAGCAGAGAGGACGAAGGAGATCCAGCTCATCCTTTATGAAGAGAAACCAGAAACAGAGAGAACAGGTTAACAGAGATGGCAAAAGTACACACATCCTTTACTCAGGTAGAAGTACAGATACTCGTGTTTAAAAATACTCTGGTGAAAGTAGAAGTACTGACTAAACTTCTTTACTCAAGTCAAAGTAAAGAGGCTTTGAAATGTCCTTAAGTAAAAAGTACCCATAACTAGCAGCTGTTTTAAAGAGTACCTGACCTCCCTTTATATTAATAGAACAATAATGTCATTGTTAGCTAATGAATGTTTCCATGCTGAACAACGGCAACATGACAACGTTTTCATTGGTCCCTCTTCTTTAGAGAAGACCAGGAAATGATGGATACACGGATCGTGTTCAAATCAATAGGCACGCAATGACTCTAAATAATAATGATCACGCCACCAAACACACATTCAAACTAAAGGAACCAGCCTGTTTGGAAAATGTTAGAAGTAGAAAGTACAGGTATTTGTGTTCAAAATGTAAGAAGTAGAAAGTACAGGTATTTGTGTTACAAATGTAAGAAGTAAAAGTAAAAAGTCGTCAGAAAAATAAGTAGTGGAGTGAACAAGGGAGACAAAGAGGACAGGTTAGAATTTCTTTCCTATTGTCAGGCAAAACACATTAAAGGCCAAAATTTGTCTCTTCATAAATTCTGACCTCCATAATGGAGATGAAATGTTTGGAGCAGGACTCGGAAAACAAGCAGAGCAGAAGACATGCAGGAATGAAATCTGTTACTTAAAGGCTAGTGAATCGTTCTTATTGTCAATAAAAACACACGTGAAAATACCTTAAAGTGTCTCTTTCTGACCTCCATAATGTAAATGAAACTTCTGGAGCAGGACTCAAGCAGGCCTTGGTTAACATTTCCTCAATAATGTCTGTTTAGTTGCATCTTTTAAAAGGTTAAATAATGTCACCACAGTGAAGCGCTGATATCCAAACGTCTGCAGTCGAGTGCACGCATGTTGCTTTTGATAAAAGTGTCAGCTAAAGCTTTTAAAAAGAAGAGTTGATGATGGATAATGAACACTCAGCCAAAAGAGGGCGATGGAGCACAGGAGGACAGAGGGGGCAAAACTCCTCAAATACAAACATGGTGACTTCCTGCAGGGGGCGATGTAACATGTGGAGATACTGGGGGGCAACTAAAAACTAAAGGGGTCTAAAAGGATTTCAGTCCAGGACTAAAAGCCAGGGGAAACCAACACAAACACTCCAATAACTACTGACAAACACTCATTGATCCCTGATGACTTACTTGGATTGATCCATCAACCAGCCCCCACTTCTTTGTGACAGAGCAGCACGAGAAAGACATGAAAAGATAAATATTTCTATAAAAAAATAGGGAACCAGATTTGCACCATTTGCTAAGTGTTGTATTACAGGTCTGTGGTATTATTAACAGTAACTCACGTGTCCAGCTGTGTCCCAGAGCTGCAGTCTCACTGGTTTTCCATCAACCACCACCATCACTGAGAAGATACAAAAAGTAAGTATTGTGTTTTTAAAGAATTTCTTGCAGCATATACTTTATCATGTAAAAAGATGATGTGTTTTAATATATGAGCTGGTAAGGTACAGTATACAATTGATTGAGTATAGCATTATAAGTTAAATTAGGTCAAAATACCGACAGACAGCCTTAAACGTTACATCTGTCAAGGTTAAGGTTAAGGTTACTTTACTCGTGTAGCACATTTCAGACACAAAGGCGATTTAAAGTGCTTACAATAAAGTAAAATAAAACGGAAGAAAAATACGATAGAAGTGATAGAAGTAAGTTAAAGATCGACCCTGTAAATACAGATGATGCTGCAAGAGGTGAAGAAGTAAAATAATAAAATATAGTTATAGGACCTCTGGAAAAGCAGCAAAAAATAAGGTTTAGAGCCTCAATTTAAAATAAGTCTTGTGCGTAAAACCTGTGCGTAAAGCTGAAAATCAGCAACATTGACGTCAACCATTACCGGTAAAGTTGTCAAACGCTGTGGGCACATATTCGGTGGGGTATCCGTTGGTGGTATAGCTGACGATGAGGCTGGTCTTGCCCACAGCTCCGTCTCCAACCAGGACGCAGTTCACCTTCCGTTCAGGTGCGGAACCGGAGCGGCGCCGCCTCGCGATCAGAGGGAACTCCCGGTTCTTCATGCGCCGAATCGGCACCGGAGGAACATCTTGCCCGCAAAAAATCGGTTCCGACACACAGCGGGGCTTATGCTTCCCGAACTCCTGCGGAAGCATGGCTTTAAGATTATCAGGATGGATTTGTTTTTGTTGTTGTTCAGAGTCGATGGACACCCACTACGCGCTCCATCTTCCTGACAGCTCGATTTCCTGACTCTTTAAAAGGTTTTTAAACTGCACAAACAAAGGCAGTATCGATATTTCGCTTCTGAGGATCGGCAGAGACTTTAGGCTCAGCCGTCGGGTTTCTCCTCTCAGCAGGAGCTCCTGATTCTACATCTGCTGCCGTCGTGATTCATAAGAGGCTTAAAGAGCGCAGCGCCATATGAGGCTCCACAGATCCACGTGAAATGAGCTAAGCCTCCTGGAAGCCTTGATCCCACACAGTGAAATATACAGTATGTCCCCTCATTAAGCCAATTAACAAAAGGAAATAACAATCCAAACGTTCAGATCAACAGTTCATTGAGACATTATATGTTTTTGCACCAGGGGCCTGCGTTAGGGACAGTTTTATGAGTCATTTTTTCAGGTTTGGATGTAAATTCAACTTTAAACTTTCATATTAATAGTTGATTATATATGCAGTTTGATCACATACAGTGCAAATGTCAATCAACAATGTTTTTTAATTATACATTATTTAAAAATATAAAGTCTTTCCTAATAGAGCTTTTTAAGACAAAACCTGCCTCCTCTGCTAAGTGCATCTTATAGAAGATAACATCAAATACAAAACACAATTACATATTGTAGTTGCTTCGTATTTATTGCTTTGACCCAGTACTCCTGTTCTTTAACATCCATACAGTCTAACAACCTCTTGTTTCACCTCCACCAGGCTGATTATAGGAGAGTATGGAGAGGTGGAGTGATGCCCCCTAGTGGTGGATTCAGCTGTGGTTCCCTGGAGGAAGAGGAGTGGACGAATCTTCATTTCTTATCACTTCACCAGGAGGAACTAAACTGCACAGAGAGAAAGAGTTTAGGAAAACACTCAAACATCAGGAGAGGCTGAAGAGGACCTGCAGTAAAAACATTTCTGCTAACATGTTATAATCCTTATCAAGCAGGGATAGACTAAACATCAAAATACACATGTTTAAAGTTCCCTGATCCAGCTTTTTATTCATCTCTGACATGTGAGGGAATGTTTTTCAAAGGTTCAGCTGATGGACGCGTAACAAGTTTACAGTGATTTCACTTAGGGCCCCTGAGCCTAAGGGCACCTGGTCGGCTCTTTAGGTAATCCACCCATTGCTACTGGTGTTAAAAATGTGACCCTTTTGACACCGTAGAGGGCTTTCTTCTTGTTAAACTTTGTTATTGTTCAACATGGACCATATTTTCTGCACTTTATCCAAGTGAATTATGGGCATTTACATTTGATATTGGTCCAGAAATAAGCGAGAAAGCTGCAGCAGAATGGGCTGCAGTGTAATCATATGGAGCAATCGGCACCTTCAATGTATGTCCATTTA